>KB697827.1:0-29633 GCA_000349165.1 Anopheles christyi
ACGCAAGTAAGAGTGAAGGGTGAAGAATAGTGCAACCAGTCGCCTGTCAGTGCAGAAGGACAGCCTTTTTGGAAGGTGCATTTGCAGCTTGCAGAGCAGTGACGTTATTGACTCGCATCGAGCTCGATCCAATTCCAAATCGTGAGTCGAGGGAGAGAGAGAGAGAGAGAGAGAGAGAGAGAAAGAGAGAGATGCTGTGCCGGAGCACGGTGCAGAAATTAGTTCAGTTCTTGCGGTTACGGCGAGGCCAAAAGTGTTAAGTGAGCACGAAAATAGAACCATATTTCACAGTTTACACCCACAGCGAACGAGAGCCCTCTTTCGTGCGACGGGTGAAAACGAAATAAATGGTGCAATTTGGATGGTAGAATTTATGGCCATAGTGAAAAAGATCGATTGTGTTTCGTTGCCCAACTGAATGCTCCAATTGCGATGTGCCAAAAAGATACAGGCAACCCATAGTGTTTGAGTTTGAACATTGCACCGCAAAATCCTGGGTCTTTTAAAACCACTGAATTTTGGGGTCAATAGTTTAAGCCTACAGGGTGAACCAAATAAGCTGAAGCATCTTACAAGCAGCAGTTAAGAAGTGCGTATTCTCGGAAAGCATGGTGGAAAAGTGATGTTTCTAAAGTTGTTGCTATTTTCTGTGCCGAAATCGAAAGAACATAGTATGTCAAAAATGTGTTCAATTCTCCAAACAGCTCTACAAAGCAGATGAGGTGAAATGGCCAACGTGATTATTTATGTGCTGGTATCTGTTCTCTACTTGCCGAGCGTCTGGTAACCGAAAAAGTAAAAGTAAAAATCAACGACAATAGATGGAACGAGAAACATAGCACGAAACGAGCAGACATAATACGAGCTTTTGAGCAATGCGCTATGTTCGAGATGGGTGTATCTCGGACTGAGTTGGAAGGGAAAAGAATAAGGAATTCAATTTGAGTTCCGTGAAGGGTATGATTGAAACTACGGCAAAGGTCACCTTGAACTGTATTTAGCTCTTTCAAATCTCTGTCTCTAGAATGTGAATTAAAAGGTAGAGACAAATATGCATGGACGCATTTTTGGTGTATTTTTTGCTTCCTCTTATTTGTAATTGATTTCTGCTGAAACACCTATTGAGTTTTCAATGTTACCCATGTTTTAAACGACCGAAACAAAAGCTGTAATAGTACTGCAGCAACTAATTAGTAATGGGTTGTTGCATAACAAAAAAGACATACCAACCCATAAGTATCGCCCCTAATCGAATGCAAGTACCGGAGTATTTAAGAATTCATGCCCACGAAGAACGGCGGCACGGTGTGGAAAGCGCTAGCTGTATCGATTGGCCAGCGTAGAGAACGCGTACAGAAAATTAAATTATATGCATAGGTAGAACAAGGGAAATTAAGTCGAGGACTACAGCTATAGATAGTAAAGCAAAATAGAAAGCTATCGACCATTCTAGGCACATTGTCACACCAAGAACACGAAAACGTGTACAGTATGCGCTAAACGCGCACTCGTGTTCGCCATGCCAACAGCTGAGCAACATTGAGTGGCGTGGGCTCGAGAACTCGTGTCATGACCGATACAATAGTTGGCCTGCGAGCAGTTCATTAAATATTGTCCGACGGTGGTGTAGTCGGACGCAAATTTAGTTTCCATCTGCAACGTGTTGGCGTTCGGTTACGCGGTGGCGTGATTGTAAGCTGCCATCGTGCTCACCATTTTTATTTTCTCATCAAGTACATGTTCGTATTGATAGACTATAGCTATATAGCCGGGAGGTTTTTATCTTAAAGGTATGATCGCAATGATATATGAAAAATCAATATGTTAGGATCGCCATCAAATACGTTTTAAGGCCTTTCTATGATTTGTTTATTATCATTTATATGATGTTATAATTTTTGTATAGTTTTATAAACAATACCTTTTCAATCATAATTCACATTTTTAACTTGCAAATACTTGACGATATGGAAACGAACTAGCAATATAAATCAGTGCAAAAACATATACCAGGAACAGCTGAAGTGCGATAGAAAAATCAAACAATAAAATCTAACAGTAAAGTTCACAAAGCCAGAAGTGCTTGGTGGTCGTGCAAACAGTTCAAATCCACCATCTAAAACGAACGGGACTGTGCAAGAAACCTGGCTTTGCAAAATGGTTAGTGGGATGGTTTGCAATATTTTTTTCATGCTCCTGGTAGCACTGTGATCGTTTGCTAGAAGTTCATTTGTGCTGTGGAAGGGTAAGCTTTCCTTCTTGCCATGTTACTGCCACATTTCTCCCAGTAAACAGTCGTGTATTTTGTATTTTCTCGCATTTGCTCGTAACGGATCAGGATCGATGAAAAATGGTGCCTTTGACCTCGGAAGGGAACAGCAAAAGCTCATATTCCGGTACGTGTTATTCGTGTGGCTAGATCATAGACGTTTCATTCCATCCAGCCGTCGATCGCCTTCACGACCCGGCTAATCCGTTAACGATCGCGACGAAGCAAAACCAAAACAAAGACTAAAAAACCATCCAAATCAGATCATAATTTCCCGCCGCTGCCTCTTACTCGGTGTTATGCTAACGGGCTTGGAAACCTCAAACCATCAGCCGGAAACGATGGCTTATTTATCGAATCAATGCCGTTTGCCGTTCATTCGCAATCCGGCAAACGACTCAGGGCATGCGGACTGGTTTCAGCATTGTTTCATGCGATCATGAACTTGAGTTGGTTTGTTTATCACGTTTGCAAGATTTTATGTCAAAGTCTTTGCTAGTGTTGCTAAAAGTCGAATTCACAAAGATAGCTTCAGTCAACTCATTTCTATAAAGTATATGTACACCATCACAACCACAAGATTCATTGATAAGAATTGTACTGTCCAATTTATGTACTGATTGCAGGAATCGAACGAAAACAGGTTTTGACACACGCAGAAATGATACAACGAATGGAACTCAAATAATACAATAAATGCCTAGGGTAACGCTGAAGGCTCAAACGTGGCCAGTGAGCCACATGAGACATGCATTTTGGAACGAGTGCCCTCAAAGCTTGATTCTGGGGAGGCGACGGTTTGCCGCTGGTTCGGTTTTTGCGCTTGTTTTTTTTTTGTTTCGCAATGCAAGAGAAGGCGCGAGAGCACGAAAGCTTCGAGAGAAGAATAAAATAATCGACGAACTTGAACAGGTTTAGGATTGCCGGTGTACCCAGAAGCATACACGGGGAATAAGGAATACTGCGCCAGGGAAAGTGGGCGAGTTAAAGGGGACAAAGACAACGACAAGATTGGCAACATAAACCTGTTCTGGATTTAGGATGAGTTTTTTTTCCGCTTTGTGCAAACAATGTGTAACAGTTGGGGATCGATTCTTCGAAGAGTGAGGGAAATGATTGCAGTCAGCAAACGGCAAGGCATGAGCCCGTGGTACGTAATGGGAACCTTTTGGGCAATCGAGTGGAAGAGTTCGAATGATGTGTTGGATGAACTTTTTCACGAACGTACCGAGTCAGTTCCCAATGTCCAGCTGGCGGTGTACGGCGGTGTCTTGATTTCGGCTGAAAATTGCCAAACATCAACAAGCAAGCACAGACGACTCTGGTCATGTGTTTAAGAGACGATCGTTTGCCACGGTGCTTCAACCGTGTACCTGGTGTAGTATCTTAAAAGACCCTAAAATGGATTCTTGTGTCCTTCTGTGTACCGGTAACTATAGTGAGGCATATTGTTGGCAACGAATGGAAGACGAAAGAATGAAATATTCATAAGTGAATACATCGAGCACATCGAGCAGCAAATTCCGCACTGCCGGAGAAGGTGAGGTGGACCATGTTGGAAAATAATTTCGATGTGACCGAAAATTGAGCGATTCATGTCGTAAATGGCAAAGAAGAGGTGAACGAGCGAACGAAACGGACGAATGACCAAACCAATAATGAATGGTCAGGTGTTGGAATGGAAACATCGAATGGTTGAATTGTCGATGCAATCGTGCAGAAAAGCGAACAATGAGCGATCGGTCGGTTGGTGGTGGTGCATCCCTTCCATTGACGAAAACTGATATCGTACAAACGAACTGGAGAACGGGACTGACTGATGAAGTGCCGAGCTAAAAGTGCAGCAAACAAGTTCGAAGAAACAAAAAATCTTCTTCACCTGTTTTTCCTCTCGTAGGATCTGTAACATCGAAAGTGCTGCGTTGTATTTTTGCCCGTTTGTCATTAGCAGGAAAACACAACAAAATGTGTGCCTATGGGCAGTGGCAGCAAACTGAGCGAATGGATACAAAATCCATCTTTCAACCAAACGTAATTGCTACGAAATTAAAATCGAACTTTATTATGTTTCGCCAATCAGAACAGGAAATGTTGCTTGCAATGAGGGCCATCATTTTGCTGTTGTTGAAATAATATCCATAATCATCAACTGAATGCTGGCTAAGGTGCAACATCATTTGCTCAACATGCAATGAAAAACCATTGTAAAGCTTCGATCAAGTGAAAAGATGTGGATTTCGTGTCAGTTCTATTGAAATTTAGCAAATGTTCATATCAGATAAAAAAAAAATTTCATATCAAACCCGATTGCTCTCGAAATCTGCACCGATTTAGCTTGAGAGTTTAAAAAAATTTCGCTACTCCTTTTTTTTTAATCATTGCTTTTTCCGAATATCTGCATTGAAATGATCCAAATAAGATTTGCTGTAATGCACACTTGAACACAGAAAACGATCAAAAATATGTGAGTTAAGATGAGCAGTATTTGCGGCTACCTGATTATAAGGCTCAACCGAAATGAATTGAATTGTAACAAAAACAACTTTATCCACCTTGGCAAAGAAAGGGAAAAGAAAGATAAAGGATGTACTTCCGGAAGAACAATTACAATTGATTAGAACATTAAAATCAGCTGCCAGAGACTCTGGAAAGTGGCAATACTGGTCTGGCTCGGCGTTAAGCGTATAAAAGGAAAATCATTATATTAATCGTCAAAATCATCCTCCCTTCAGCCACGGTAATGGACACGTTCAGATAATGCCTTATTAAAGCAATGAAATAGCACAACTCCACACAGTAGCCGATCGATGTCCAGGGAATCCAATAGCTTGATCACTAAAATCACTTGACCTTCCAGGCAATTTGGCCGCATTTGAACCTAGCGGATGCATTAGATCGAAAGTGGCTTCCGTTCGTAGCTTTGCTTTTACAGCGCGGAACAAGGCAAGTCGCACGGCACATGCTTCTATTAGTGTTGGGCATTTATCTCGCTCTTACCTGTTCTATCTTTGGCGGAAGTCGGTTATTGCAAACTCCTCGACTACATCCACATCCTGCGTGAAGATAATTTCCGTAGAACCGTGAGAGAGTCTTATGTAATAGAAAGGAAAAATATACGGAAATAAGAATTTATAACCATCGATGAGAAAGTTTTTCAATGTATCCAAAGGTTCGAACGTACTTGAGGATTAATTATTTTCACACACTTTACCAACTTCTGCGGGGGAAGTACTTTGGAAAAGTGTTGACCAATATAGTTACCCATAACTTTTTATTGTCCATTTGAGAAAAAAAAACATCATTCACTTTCATCGTAAAATATAAAGCAATTCCGTAAGATAAAGGTAGTCAGCAAATCGGTTTTTGTATTCATTTTGAGCTACTGGATTCACGAGAATTCGTTTGCATAATTTACTGGACTTGCGCTTCCCAAATTCCGTGTATGGTATACCTCTTTAGCATCGTTCTAGTTTGGTTGGCCAACAAGAAGGAATGCAATGCAATGTCCAGTCGTAGGGCCAAAAGCTACTGTGCATGAGTTGAACGATGCCATCAAAATGTTAACGAAAAGTGGAACTGATAGAGTTGCTTAAAATTAAAGTAACGCTACATCGCTCTTATCTTTTTGATCTGGGATGAAGAGGCAATTCCGAAGAGGTCAACTTACGCTAGCTTACCACTGGGAAAGACTTCAAGTCTATGTGATAAACGAATGCACAAAGCATGCGGTGCTGAAGATCGGCTACAGTAAAATATTATTATGTTTCCAAGAAGGTTTTGTGTATGTGTTAGCCCTTCTTTTAACTCCTGCGTTCGTTCATGTTCTTAGAGACACGTATGCACCTAGCAGCAGAGTTAAAGATACTTTTCACTTATCGGGAATAACCTGATATGTCAACAGCAATAATCATTGTTTTAATGGTCAAAGCACATTTGCTGTGTAGATCACAAACAATTTAAAAGTATACCTGAGATTTAGAAGCTCTTTAACAGTTCATGACAATTGATATGATATTCTTACCATTTTTTATTACTCCTTTTTGATTACACTAGCACCACCAAACGCTCCTATCAACGGGCCCCCCTGTCTAGATTGTTGATTGCAGAACACATTTAATGTGTTGGACAAGCAATTCTCGACCACGGGTTTTCATTCCCAACCGGAACAACGATTTAAATTCAATTACATGTTGTAAATTCCACTCCATCACTTGTTGTTGTCGTTCCTGATGGCACTCTTACCGCTGCTCTCGTTCTCACTAAACTCCTACATTCCGCGCGATCCACCAAAAATAAGGGAAGCGTGAAGGGCACTCGGGTGTTTTTGTAGCCGCCACTGTTGTTGCTTTTTTGAGCCCTCGAGAACCTTGGGAAACATTCGCGTTCCGGTTCACGACCGAAAGGTTCAATCTCATGTGATATCTTGCGTTCTTGGTCATATGCTCTGTTTCCGTTTCTGACCGAGAATACAATGGTGTAAAATTAAGTTCTTGTGTTTAAGAAAAACCGGGGGAACGCCGTGCCGTGATCGTTTATTTAATAAAACCAAAATATTATTGGAATATTGTCTTTAATTTGCTTTATGTGACTATGTTTTCTTCGATGCTGTTTATATTTGCGAAGAATTTAAACATTAATATAAATTTCGCATCCCTGTATGACCCCGAACGTGGTTCTTTTGTTATCCTTTCATTTTATTCCATGATGATGTAAAAACAAAGTCAATGCAAAGCAGGTTGTGGAAGGCGAAAGGCTGCTTAGTTGCGAGCTTTATTTTTACGAGCTCGGGGACAATTGTTATTACCAGTTAGTAATTAACGAACCAGACTGATGGGAGGAAAACGAAGAAGCTGGAAACTTTCTCCGCACACGATTGTTATGCAGTACCACACAAATGGCGAGTGAGCAAGCGGTCTTATTCTTCTCAATTTAGTATATTTGACAGTCTTTCTGGTGGTTTGTTATTCTCTCTATTAACGCATGGTTTCATTAATGGCTATTCAAAGATCGTATCATAGCGAATTGTTGCTCGGACGACGTCTCGGTGTGTTTTGGGACATCAAACACGCTTTTGTGTTGTGCCATTTTCCACCGGTTGTGTGAGTGCTTGACGCATCATCAGCGAACGGAATGAAGGAACCGAATGAACGTAGTATCTTAATTGATTTTTAAACACTCTTACCTCTAATGATGGTGGTATACTGTCTATTGAGCAATTGAGAGGGTTCGATGTACAAATGATTATATTTGTTATTTGTTTGGAAAATTATCACTGCCGACGAATGTTGAACACAATATTAGTTTAAATTTGTTTTTCAGCATTTTTGAATCTTATAGAATCGTAATAGTTTTTTTGTTATTGGTCTCGAACGTTTTCCTTTGTACAAGAAGAAATGTACAATCCTGAAAACGTGGAACAAATGATGAAATTTAATTTGAACTCTCCTCACTCCGTGTCATTCTGACCTTACCATCGATATACGACGCTTGTAGGTTTTTTTTCCCACCATAGATCATACACACAACTGGAATGGTAAAGCTTTATTTGCTTTGGGGATTGAGCCTCGAGGCACTTCCTTCCTTCCTGCTTTTTGTTGCCACCGACAATGCTGCTACAGTTGCGCCACTTGTCGTTGAGGAATTCTTTCCATTTCCCATAGCGCCAAGACAGCCATAACGGATACGGGCAAAGAGCGATCGCTAGACGAAACGGAACGAAAGACGGAACAAGCCTAAGAAAAGGTGCATAGAAAGGACGGAATCCTACCGATGCTGCGCTGGTAGTTTGCTGCACCTTTCTTGTCTCCTTGTTCTATTGCCTTTTATGTTTCGAACTGTTGTTCTTCAGTCCGAGACTTAATGCGCATCGCTCTGTTCTAGCGTCTATATCATGTCTCTTGGTGTTGTGGTTGTTTGTCATGTGGGGGAATCTGTAGAAGAGGAACTCGATTCTTACCTCGTCACGGCAGGTGGAAAGTATAGAACAATCTAGGGATGGCTAATGAGTGATTCAGTCACCGCGATATTCGTATGCGTCATTCGTCGACAACGATGGGAAAAAGACGCCAGCTCTAGGTATTGGATGCCTTTCGCCCAAGAATCTCGCCTCAACTGTAAGGTGTTAAGAGGTTAGGAAGGAGAATTTCAAGAATGTTGAACCGACAAAACAGTCTCGGGGAAACGCGGATGGTCGCCGTTGATGCCTGCCCGTTTGTTGCACTCTTGCACACTCCTGTAGTTCGACGGCTGTAATTCCATTGTTTTTACTCCTCGTAGTTGGTTGGATTTCTCTCGATCGCATCGTCCGACGGTGAATTGAGATTTTTAGCTCAGCTTTGAAGGCCACCGGCATCACTATTCGATTCGAGCGATGGTGGTGAATCATTTTCGATTTCACCTCGGAAAATTGAGCCCAGTCTGTGGGGAATCGATCGCACTATGCTCTTGAAGACCACCTACTTTTGATAAAAACGTTATAATGTTGGTACACTCGATGAGTATTGTATAGCAAAAGCAAAGACAAATAACTAAAATTACGTTTCATTGAGATTTTATTTTTTTATTCATGAAGAACGGCTATGATAGACCGTATTGCTATTTACTTATTTTTAAATAGAAATGAAAATGTTAACATAAAACATATTTAAATCTATATTTGGTGTCTTTGAATTTCGTTTAGCGTAAAACATAAAACACACAAAAATGACACAGACTGTTTATCTTAAATCATTATACTGGTATACATTGCATAACGTCAAAATCGTTGCCCTATAACTTTTTTGTTGGAAGCGTTTAGAGTAACCGTGATCATTGCTAACAAATAAGCGCCACATTTTGGAATATCTAGTGGTCGGTTTACTACTAGTTGATCAGAAGCACCAACATGTACCACCGTGTAGCATGTTCTGTAAATTTGACAAAGATGGAAACAGAAAGTGACCCATCTTTTATTTACTTTGCATCTGTTGTTTATTATGACCTAGGTAGTTACTATTTTAAACAAGTGGCCATGTTTTTGTGAACGCTTCCTGCATGCGGAGGGAAATTTCAATTTTTTTATATTTATACAAAACGGTTTAACCACCGAGAATTAACATTGGCGGTAACATCGGCCAGTGCATGGCGAAAATCATTATGTCTCAATACTAGCCAAAAAAGAGGAGGCATACTAAAGGGAGAGGAAAGGAAGTACAAAAGGTAAACCACCATCGCTCGTGCAAACATACATATCTATAGATAGGTGCATCGGTTGTAGAGCCAACCATGTATTGCGTCAAAATGTTGCGGCGTCTGGCTTCATTCCAAAACGTGACCAGAAAGCGATAATTGATCGGTAAACAGGGGCAAAGCGGGCGAATGAAGAGCCCCAACGTTTTTGAATAGTGGTGCGGTGCTGCGGAAAAGAGCAAGTGTTGAAATTGAACTGAAAATCTTTCCTGACATGCTCCGGCCTCGTTGTTCGATGGCAAGATGCAGACACCAGTGAGGTTACTTGTATTGTATACTGCTGGGAAATCGAGAGCTGAGAGCTGGAAAAGTTTTCAGCCCAATTTATGCATATTTTTAGCCACATACACATGAGGTATCTGGAGGTGGAAAATTTGATAAATCTGACGTTTATTTGAATGTTCGGTATCAGTGTATAGTGATGCTTTTCCTCAGTTTGGTAGATGACAGCTTTAAAATACGTACAATATGAACAATGATTGCCTGATTGGTTTAATATTATAATTATAATAATATTAATATTCATAAACTATTCTTCGAGGGCAATAATTAACTCTAACAATGGGCATAATACTTGTTACTGGGGAGTTTTTGTTGATGTAAAAAAAGATACAATTTTGCACTGTACAAACTACTATACACTCGATAAACTATTTGGAAGGTGATTCGATGTATTCTTGCATTGCAGCCTAATTTTGACCTGCATCATATAATCTTACTGATTTCACGACAGATTGCTACACTCTGATTTAGCAACCCGTGCATGGCCATATCGTTGCTCAACGGTTTCTTTCCACGCAGTTACCACTACAACAGCACAAATTTATTGTGGTTTTGCTATTAGAACTTTGTCAGTGGAGCGCAGATATAGTGCGATGGATTTTCCAAACACAGCTTACAACAAGGGAGAAGATGAATTCAATTTTCTCACTTTAAGGAATAGGTAACTTAATTTTTACAACATAAAAATAAGAAATGCTACGCCAAGCGACTCCGCACATACACTTTAAACGAGTGACGCCCATGCTCAAAACAAATGCTAGCAAATCGTATTCGGGCTGTCGTAGGACGCACACTGTTTTGAGTTGTTCCTTGCTACCCCTAAACGGCGAAAGGTTATTTGCATAGTAATTGGGTATTATTGCATTACCAGTAGTTGTCGTGCTTTGCAATACTTCCGCATAGCAGCGGACGCGGTGGGTTTGCCCCATTAAAAAATATGTATTCAAATTCCTCAAGGATATCCCACAACTCATTCAGCACGTTTTGTGCAACCTTGAAACAGAATCACAGTTGTTGTGGATGCACCTTCCCAAGAGACCTACATGTGCATGTGTGTTATGTATTTTCACATTTGTTACACTCAGATACGTCATTAAATCCTAGTACCAAGCAACGCGTCATTTCATCAATAGAGCTAAGGTTTATCCAAACGGTATCTGGTAAACAAGTTTATGGCCATTTCTGTTCTACCGCAACAATAAACGATCCATAACCAAGAATGATGATCGTTAAATGCGCTCGTGAGCGATATTCTTGGGAAACGTTGGGTTTAAAAACATCTTGCAAGTAAAAGAAAAACATCTTCGAGCAATAGAAGATCTTGGAATGGTGTTGTGTAATAATAGAGCTTAGTGTTCTTCTGTACAAGAGAGATGGAAACGTACAGTTGTTACTCTAGCCAAGACTTTACACCATACATGCAGCATTATGTCTTTCATTTGCTTCTACTCTAGTAACTCATTTTCAGGTAAGGATATGTCGCTTGTAGTTGAATTGAACCATGTTATCGACGACAAACATATCATGTTGGACATGTGTATGAATGTTTTTCTACACCGGTATTATCGACAATTTGCTGACGTTTATAGGATGTAATCAATGCCTTTTCCCAGCATTGGTGTCGATAAACGCGGTAAAAAAAAGAAAAGCTGATAGCACGTCTGTGAAAAAAACCCTATTTCAATGTAAGGAAATATTCTACCACGATTATCGAGTTTCTTAGTGCAAAGAAGCAGTTGTGTAAGAGACTATTCTAAATCCTTCGTTAATACCAAAGGATGAAACCTCTTTACGAGATTATTTCGGTCATTTGTGGTCGTAAATAGACTTAGCTGTAGCCAACCACGATGGCATGAGATGTTACGGATAAATACACACACACACACACACACTCATACATAATGAGTCACATGTGCGCTTATACAACAGTGTACGCGCATTGTTCGAATGCATTAATGACAAAAAATAGCTTCAATTCAGTTGCCGATTATCAGCCAAAATTTGATTTGCTCCATATAGCGTCAATATGGAAAACAATCAAGACGCAACACTTCCATAAGAGGTTTCACTTAGGTTACGCCATTATTGCACCGCTGATAATCCATCACCCACATCATTATTTATAATTCATGAAAATTGGTACAAAATGGTATAAAAATGGCAAAATAATGTGTCATTATTAAACATATGTTGCAATCAAACGACGTGCATATGATCCGTATGATTTGTTGATTTGAGAAATGCAAATTATATCGGACTTGATTTGAAACCAAGCTTAAAGCAACTTCTTGTGTATCTGATGTGGAAGAGATATTGAACGGATTCCTTTGATTTTACCGTTGCAACACTTTCTTCGTCTTATTTTCCAAGGTATTACGCTTTTCCACTCTAACCTCGATAGCTCCCCATGATTCCGTTGAACTTTGCTAGATAGGGGGCAAGCGGTTTGCAGACTTCATAACCGGTAGCAATTGCATATTTTCCCACAGACAATGGTGCGATAGTGTACCGATGTGAGACACACGCGCGTGTGTGATGGTAAGCATGCTACATAAGGGGTAAGCAGGGTAAATATTTGCTCAGGAAATATAGCTCCAGTCGCGTCGTTTGCTCCGGAACCGGATAATAGCTGCAGCTGTAGCCCGAACCCGTGCGAGTTTCAATGCACATCTTTGTAGTGGTGGCAATTCACAGGGTGCATTTCCGCAGCCAGAGTTGGTTTGAAAGTGAGAAGGCTTCTTAGGGTAAGGTTTTGTATACTGCTCGTTTGAAAGTGAAAACATCCATCCGAGATCCTCCCAAAAGTGGAAGATCAAATAAACTGGATCGATTTAGCTTTTCACCTTTTTTCACCACATGCCTCTGCAAGAACCTTTCCACAGAGTCCCATCAAAGAAAACGATAGCAACGTATATGCCATGGTTATCAGTCAAATTGTACTCAACGGACCATCTTTAACATGAAGCTTAGACGCGCATTATTGAGTTGGTCTCAATAATCTACTTTAAGCCAAACTTTTCATACAACTTAGGAAATATAATAAACAATAAACACACAATAGTGCTTTCTCTACATGTTGTTGGTGGTGTGCTGGTGTTTTTAGAGTGGCAGGGAAGAGTGTGATTTGGTGTGAAGTCAAATGAGTGGATTTGCCATTGATCCTTTCTTCATTTTGGACAATGTCACTTTTGTTCGATAGAGTTTTGATATGGCACTATTTTGAAATGATTATATGCCGACGAGCATGATTATACGACCCGAAAGCTGTCCGAGGGGAGATGTTCAAGTGAGTTCGTTCAGTATATAACCGCTCAAAGGCTTTGGCTCAATGGTAGTCGGGCTAGATTGCACCATTTCATTGTGCCCCTTCCACTTCAGCACTCCACTCAACGTGGTAAACTGGCAACCGTGCAGCATACATACTGAAACCGGATGGCTCGAATTTGGATTACTTCCTTCTATCTTAGCTTTTTCATCGATGCTGCACGTGCGTTGGTGTGCTCAATTGTGCTTCTCCTTTTGAACCATCATTCGATTGGAGCGGTTTTCCATTAGTGCTGGGTGGATCATTCGAGTGTTTAGATAAAAAAATACATACACGCAGACACATATACGCATACTGACACACCTATTGCAGGTACAACATCTTTTGAATGTAAGGAAATAAGCAATCATTATAACTCAATATTTGAATAGATGAATGGTGTTGCATTTGTTACATTTTCTATGGCACACACACAGGTGCGGTGGTGCGAAAGTTTCATTTGCTCTGATCACTCACACGTTCGAGGAATTGCAAAAATTTGTTCAAATTTTCATTTACACGAACATGTAAGACGCTGAGAAAACAAACTAGAGATTGAATGGCGAAATTGAACATGAAATTGTTTCATCAACCGAACAAAACTGTTCAAATAACAGATCTAGCTGGGTAAATATGGTTGAGGTTTCAAATACTAATTCAATTCATTTCATGGCTTAAAATTTTATTTTACACCTCACACAATCGCAAATCTTGATCGAAATCTTGATTTTTTCTGAGCAGTTGTAATGATCTCAAACTTTACTGAAATAATGACTTGCTATCTTTTGTTAGCATAATTGTAACCTTTTTCATAATTTATGGTACATTCTGTTGATGGAAAAGCAGTTTTATTGTGTGGGTCAGATAACATGTAGTAAACAGAATGGCTTCATACATATACAATATGGTTACGTGTTTTTTAACAATTCTAAAATCTAGAACCTAAGACTAAGGCTGACTGGCGAGACTTATTTTAACACTTAGGGTTAGTTATTTCGAGTCAAATAGTGGAACGCAATTAACGCAAGCATCTTTCAATTATTTTGAAAAATATTATTGCCACGGTTGATTGTGCGATGAATTTCGTCATTTGCTAAGTCGCGCTTGGCAGTATATATGTAATGCATTCAAATGCATCTTGTAAAAACATACAAACGCAGAATGAGGAAGAGAAAGGTAAGATGAAAGAAAAGAGAAGAGCGACATGACGCGAAGCGAAAATAGCATTAGCGAATCAACACGCATTCACCAGAGCAGGATGAAGCGTTCGGCGGGTGAAAACGCCATTTACATGACTTTCCTTGCGTTTGTTTGCAATGGAAATAATTTATTGCTACGTGCTTGATATCAAAACAGGAAGCACACAACAGCACACGGCAGCGCTTGGTGAAGTGTGCCGGAAGCAGCAGGAAGCTGCAAGGGAGCTGCGTCTCTAAAACTTGAAACCTGATCAATTATCGCCTCCAGCTGTTGAAGCAGTAAAAGGGGAGTGCGGGGAGGCACCGCAGAGTAGTATGTGAAAATGCAGAGCAAACGCATCGCTGAATGATGCATTTTGAGTCGCTTGCATTTTCCTAGCCGTGGCGACTGTAGTAGATTGTGGAAAGAATTTGCTTCCGCAACCGGAAGTGAAGGGAAATGCGCGCCAATTCTTTCGATCCAGAGTTTTGAGATGTTATTTATTTTTTGTGCTCATATCTCACTCGTCTACTCGCCGCCTACTGGTGTTGCGGCGTACAGCTCTGTTGCCTATTTGATTTCGCGAATTTTGTCAAACGAGGCATTCCACCACAACTGCATGACAACTGCATTGGTGTCGCTTTTTTTTAACGTTAGAAACTATTCCGTGGTTTGTGAAGTTGATTTTTACTTTCTTTTTCAATTTGCACTCACTAAAATACGGACGACCTCGAACGAAAAAAAAGAAGCACACACTGTGTCACTGGAAGGTAAAAGTGACAGCTCAGATCAGCGGCGGCCATTTCCTGAAGGACCCATTTCGCATTGGAGCTTTGGATGGATTGATTTTTCGCTATTTTTTCTCAACATCAAAATGTCTATTTTTGCAGGTCGGAGCACCGTACCGTATCGGATTTTGCAAATCATTTCCTGTGGTACATTTTTGTTGCGGCTGATGAAAAAAATGCACCAAACATCTGCACTGCATAATCGTGCATCCTGTACCGTATTTCTGGTTGCTCTCGGATTGCAAGCGCTAGGAATGGAGCAGCTGCGTCACTGTTAAAGTGTGCTATTTTCATCCAAGTGTTTGTGATGCTCCTATGTGGTTGAGCGTGTTTGTGTGATAGTGTCTAGTATCTGCAGCCGTTCACGGCTGTTGAGTTCGCAGTCAACGCAGTGTGACCGCGACGACCGCCAAACTACTGATGTCCTTTTTTGCTAACCGTACGTACGCGAAAACGCGAAAATTGCAGAAATCTATTGGCTGTTTGTGTGAGTCGTTGGACAAACGAATTCTGGCACTGGCAGTTGTGTGCAATTTGTGACCGCAGAAAAAAAGAGAGCAAGGCATTTAGGACAGTTAAATCAGCCAAATCATCGACAGCATGGAGCCGGACGATCTAATCACGATTCGAGTCCAATACCTCGTAGATAGTGACCCGTTCAACAGTCTGTCCATGTATCCGATTCCATCCCGAGCTCCAGTTTTCTCGTTCGCCAGTGCCGTGCCCTTGGCAACACAGCTCGGAGCGCTGCTGCGGCATCTTGGTGCTCCACAACGGGTAAGCAATGTTTAAGCGCAACGCGTAAGTCTATAACAAATGGTGGTTTGGTGGTTTAGCTTTTGTAGTAACAGATAAAGTAGTTAAGTGTAATAATAAACAGCAGTATGTTGACCTTGCCGTGAAATTGACTTCAGGCTTTCGGAAAAAAGGAAATCAAAATCAAATGCAACTATCATGTATTAATGGATACGGTTATTACATGAAATGAACTTCATTAAAACATGGCGTAGGTTGCAATTGTCAATAAAGAGAAACAATTTTCCGATAAAGCTCCTTGGTTGATAACTCATTATTTAGTAACATAGTCATTTGGCAATCGATCCTTCCTTTAATAGAATCCATACAGTTAGATAACATCATACACAATACTGCTGGTCATCCATTCATAACGTTGGATGGTTTGTGGCAAAACGGTACGACCCATTTTCCGCTCGTCCACCATAAAATTCAATGATCGGCACGCATACTCAAGGTGTTTGCTTTGGAATTGGCCTAATGTACAAAAAGATTCACACTACACGTGCAAGCCACGAAGAAACATTGAAAGACAATTCGATTGTCGAATTGAGCATCAGCTTCAGTTATCCGTTCACGTACCAGGTCATTTTTTAACTTTTTTCGAAACGTTATTCGTATTCGGTCACGTTTTGTGGTCGATCGAAAGGGAGAGGAGCTTCTCAAAGCTCGATCGTGCACAGGAGGGGAGGAAACACGTTGCGTTTCAACTTCCGGCTCCGCTGTTGGACAACTTTTCTGCCTTTTTTTTGCACGTTGGGATCGGCCGGTCGGATTCGCTCACTCGGAGAAGAAAACTACGAAGTTTCCATTCGTTTTCAGTAGCGTGTCGGGCGTTAATTTGCGAAAACAATAACAATAAATTGCACTGGCGGTTGGCGTTCGTTTGCGCGGCTTCTTCCTTTCTTTCTTGTCCGGAATACTCAAAGCACGGTGACTAGGAACGAGTGGTGACAGAAATGCCACGGCCTACCGGTTGTTGTTGCTAATGTTGTGAGATTGGTGAATTTGTAGCGAATATTGTCATTAATGGATTGTGTTTACTTTTAATGGAACAATCGTTTACAAAGTAGAAGGAGTAAGGGGTGACCAATGGATGAAATGAAAAATAAAAATGTGCAAGATCCCACGGCCAGCTGTTAACTTTATCAAGAAATAATTGTATTGCATGCGAGAAATGCGTCGCTAGCGGGGTGTTAATGGTGAAACTCGATGTTTGATGAAGTAACGTCCGTTTTGTTGAATAGTTTGGTCGACAGGATGTACGTATGAAAAAATACATGATGAGCACAAACGATATAAAAGCAAAAGATTGAAATGAGATTGTATGATACCAAATAACACATTTGATTTATTTGTAAAATAAAAAACAAATCGATATAATGTTGATGCCTGCACTTTGTGCACAATGCACTACGAGGCAGTAAAATGCAAAAAAGTACATTTGCGTTTCCTCATGAAAATGAAATGAATAACAATGAAACAATGGTACTATAAGCGAAAGTTATGAAGAAAAAGAGATTCATTTGTGCAATAATCTGAAGATTTTTATGGTGCTGAAAGAGCTTTAAACATAATGGCATTCGTTTAGATCGAGCTCGGATTATTTCTAACGCACCGTAAACGCATCTCAAAAAGAGATTATGAAGTTGTTATAGTTGTTGTGCGAGATTCGCTGCCAGAGTTACACTTACATCTAGGTGTTTTGGTTTTATTTCCTATAGAAATTCAAATCCCACACACACTATCTTCAGATGATCGTTTATTCTGGCGTCTACTTGATTACCTCATCGTTTTGCGGCAACCCTATCGGTGGAAAATCTATACAGCTATTTTGGCCTCCATTTACTGTATGATCCCATCGATCACCGTGCTATGCCAGATGAAAATGGTTGTTTTCGCACTGACCCCAGATGGACCAGGTGAAGCAAATCCATCCGTCCGTATCAGATTGATGCATTCGATTCAGTCGTTAGCATGCCGGATCCAATGTAAAATGCCCATGTTTTGAACGGGCACACTAAATTCGATGCCAAAAGCCAATTGCCAAAGTTGCATTGCAATGCGAACACTGTGAGGTGATCACGCTTCACGCGTAAGATTTATTTTCGGCCTTCCGGATGGGTGAACGGGTGCTTGAGGACAGACCCAACAATGGGGGAACAGGGAAAGTCGTCGAAAGGCATAAACCGGCTCGTGCAAACGGAAATGGGGTACCGGTCTTGAGTATTGAAGTTGCTTTCGTCACGCGTACGTAGCGTTTAGTGTATGCAAATGACGGTCACCGTGTGGATATCAGCAGTTACATCAAAGAAAAAACGGCACAATCCATCAGCAAACCGCAAACCGTGTATTGAGGTGATCGATTGAAAGTGAGTACGAATTCAATTAAGCTGTTTGGAAAGACTAGGAGAGACATTTGGCCATCTGAGGGCAGAAACGGTACATACTTGATGCGTGTTTTACGTCTTCATGCTTGACGGTTTCTTTTTAGTGAACAAAAGCGAAACTCTGCACTATCGCTTTCAAACCGGATATTGTTCGTTACACGTTGCAAACGACACTCTAGCGTATGTCACCGAGTGACAATGTCGTATGTTTGCAGGAGATTTAAGTATTTTCACATTTCAATGGAAAAAAAGTTTGTTCATCTATACAGTAATTGATTTACTCTGAATATTTGAAAAAACATTTTTCTCTTTGGTAGTCTGGAATAAAAAAATTAATAAATAAATAACCGCAATCATACTATGTACAGCAAATTTTGATGAGCCTGTAAGCTTCAGGTAAACTTTTCCCAACTTAGAAATTGCAGCAGGCCCGTTCCGGCTCGATCGATTGCATCGCTTCTCCAAGGTTTTTAACTATCGCTTCCCATTCTTCCGGAGGGTAGCTTAGTGAAATGAATGCCGGGAGGTGAATCACGACATTCGTGTCCTCTCGCCAACAACATTGTCCTCCTTTCGCTATGCTGGCACTAAGGAATCGCGTTGCATCGCCGTCCGTAGGCTCCTAGAAGATGCACAGTTTTCGCCAAGCCAACCGAACAAACGATCGCTCATTCGCTTCATCTATTACAGCATCGCATCATTACGCGCATCGAAACCACAATAACTGGTGCCTCTGGCGTGAGAGAGAAAAAAAACATACAAAAGATTTTCCTCCCTGGTGGCGCTTGTACCGAGGGATCGCTTTTCAGGCCATATGGGTGGGCTTTGTCGGAGAAGTGAACTGGTGTCGGAGGTCTGCTGCAAATCATAATAATGACTCAGTTATGTGGCGCTTTTACACACTCGTACACGTATACTCATGTGAGTTGGGGGCTTAAAGAAGGCTCCCAATCAATGTTCAATGTAGAATGCGTAGACGGTAAAGGCAACCGTCCCGCGATGGTAGTGAGCGCTGAGACAGTTACATATAATTAATGACACCTTAGATGAAATCGAAAGCTAGAAATCAGTCTTGTCCAAATGGATATCGTCTAGTTTCGCTTTCAGTGTGTTCCATCAGTGATCGCAAGAATCGGGCAGTTTATGGAAGCGCAAATCATAGACGATTAAGTGTAAGAGTGTATACCGTGGAAGATACGTAACTTATTCACAACGTGAGTTTATGTTGCATCACAAAACATTGAAATGCTTTGGGAGCCAGTTGTATGAATAATATAATACCAAATTTACCCCATGAAATACGGGAAGCATTGTGTAACTAATACTCTACATGGGAAATAGAACAATTTCGCTATTAGTTGTAGGATGAATATAATTTACAACATTTCCGGTAGCATCGGCATTTGAAGGTGTATAATATCCCAAAATCTCTCATTCACTGGGTTAGTATATGTGTGTTAAGATTGTATACATGTACGTTAATAAATCAAAGGAGTTGGATACATAAAAAATGTTTGTGGCTATTTCGGCTATCATAAACGATGCATATTTTATTACTGTATTAATCACAGTATATTAGGTGCAAAAACAACTGCACCGTAACGAACAGCAAACAGTGAAGCTGAACAATTAATGAATAAATCGTCCTTCGTGGGAAAGACTTTTTCGGTATACACTGCTAAAATTTCGGTCGGATTATGCATGGCATTAATAATAAAGGGCTAAAGAAGTATGTTTTCCTTGCTGTCACAACGTGATACATTGTTTTATCACTTGTATCCTGCGCATGAACCATGCCTGCCATATCCGTCTTGTATTGCATTTCACCGCTGCTGTCAGCGGGAACGAAGCAAAGGCTACGATGAGGCTTCAAAGACAATAAAGAAAAAAAATACACACACACAAAACAACAAACGCACCGAACCGTTGCAAGCGCATCGCTTTTCCCATATCACCGGTGACCGGTGCACTCATTGTACCATTCGGAAATGATCCAGTTGCAGTGGAACGATTTATGACCTTCACTGGTCCACAACCAGATCGGTCGAGAGCCGGTGTGCTGATGACAAAGGGAAGAATGCGCATAAAAATAGCCAGCGACGCTTTGGTCAGGCTTTTGGTGTTAGTGCCAGTTGCCGTCGTTTTTGTGGAAGCTCCGTTTATTACAGTTTCCTATTTTGGATGCACTTTGTTGTTTTCTCCCATCCGCGCAAATGTTTACTCACACATACTCGAAACGGGCAGAAGATAGAGCTAATATTCATTTTTCAACCCCAATGAGCAAAAAGGCTACCTTGTCAGGGACTCTGAAATATGAGCCAACGTACCATAAAATTAAATGATACATTTTCATTCGCTGAGGTCGTATTCATACAAAATTGAATCCACCGAGAGAACGTATAACACCACAACTAACTTCATAGACTTTAACGTTAAAGAAGAAAACTCTCGAATGTTTATTTCTACACATTGTTTAATCATTGGATCTAGTTATCAGATGTTGAAAATCTTCAAATAGACTAAGTTGGGGGGTTTTTGTTTGGTAAAACCATCAATTAATAATTTGGTTGAAAACACCACATGTAATGTGATGTGTTTAATTTGTATATTTCTTTGTATTGTTTGCAATGCTGATGACCAATAAAAAATATTAAAACTAATTTAAACTGTAATATAGATTTTTCAATAATGTTGTACGTATGTAGTGTAACTACAATTCCATTGTACAGTTCAGTGATCATCATATTTTATTTCTTTATAATCGACAGCTTGATGATGCGGCGCTACAAGTATACAAGGATGGAGACTATGGAGCATACCTCGATCTGGAATCGTCACTGGCCGAGCAATCCGAAGACATTGAAGGTCTCAACGCAAAGTAAGTTGGAAGCAAACACGCCACACTCAAACGCCAATCAATTCGACAAGCTCGTAATTTTAATTCTCCCAAACCTGTTATCATCCATACCACTAGTTGGGATTGGGTTTAAATTGGGCTTACTGGCATCTTTTGCCGGATCGTTTCCTGCGCCAGAGATTGTTGAGCTAATTGCAACGCATTAATATCGCGCAAAAGAATGGGGCGAAAATTGCGCGCTTTCTTCAAGCAAAACTCCAGCATTCCTTTTTGCCACTAGCATCTCCTACGATATCATCCCACGGTCAACTTTTGCACTCAAGTTTTCTATCAAATGTTTGAAAAGTTTAGCCGGCAGGGCAAACACTTGAGCCATAGTTTGTAACGACTTCGTTTTGTGTTGTCACCAAAGTTGGATCTGTTAGCTTGCATTTCAAAGCGCTCTGAGCAAGTATTCTGAATTTAAAAAAAAACACCAATTTTCTTTTGACACTTTGTACCATTTTGGCAAAGTGCGCTAATGACGCAAGTGGTAATAAAAAGTCACTGCTTGTTTTTTAGCATAATGTTGGAGAACGCTCAAGATATTGCTAGGATGTTTGGCGAAGAGTTGAAAATGTTCTTTCAATGCTAAGTTTTAAGATCGGATTGAACATATATTTTAACCTTTGTTCGAAACTATGAGTCAATGTTAAAAAGATAGATAGAATGGATTTGTGGCCTTATGTAGAAGCAAAGTACACATGAAAGTTTATCATATTTTGATCTAATGTTATAATTTATTTTTTTTACTAAAAATAATTAAACAATTAAGCCGTTCATCTTGAATTATCTTACTGCGCTGAATTATTTTAATAAAACTTTGTGTTAACAATTAAAAAATCATTGTCTGAGAGACTTCCCGCCTAATGGAACGGTTCTTTAGTTATACTCTTCAGCTAATAAACTTTAGTATTTATGAGTTTCTTTTATCTGATTTTAACTTTCCTTTACTTACACAGCCGCAAAAATTCACTGGTCGTCCGTACGCAGCTCAGCGTCCGAGTTCACTCCATTATCGGTAAGTTCGCAAGAATTATTACGGAACAGGGCACATTCTTTTTATATGCGCCACAAGGCGAAAGCCATTCGGGTCTTCCGGTGACCAGGAATGACAAAACACGTTGCCCCCAAAAAAATCGGTCATAGGTCCATCCGTGAGAGCGTGCAGGCACTTTAAACGAACAAGAATCATATTCCTTTCGCCGTGAACGTCTTTGTCGTCTTGGGCATCGTGACGTGGATGCGATGGGAAAATGGGATCTCAGAAATCGTGCTCTGTGCTCCAGGTCATAAATGTTTATGGTATATTGGGATGTTTAGATGTTTACGGCATGGTCAAACAAGTTAATTTTACTTCTGAACACAGCAAGGTAGAAACGTAGCTGTCTAAAATGTACTACAAGATCATATTCAGAATAAGATCAATGGACAAAGTGTATTTTGTTTGTTTCGAAGATAACAACCACTTTGAAGGCACATATTTTTCTTGTAAGTAAAATGTACGTCATAGAATTTGAAACAATAAACTAGACGTCCTGTAGGTAGCCGTTACGCGGAAATACAAACATCAGTATTTTGGATGGAAAACAAAACAACCACTTCTGCCTGATGGATACAAAGGATGCTTATTTTACGATGTGTTCTTCCAAAATTTAAGGATCGGTTGTCCTTTCCTCAGCTAAACGTCCTTTACAGACAAAGAGCATTCCACAGCAAAATTCCATTGGGATTAGTTGGGAAGAAGTTTTTTGTTTTGCTACCGGCATACCAGCACGTTGCAGAACCAGGAAAGAATATGACAAAGAAATCGAACACACTGTCTGTGACGCCCAGCTTAGCCATCTCAATCGTCTGCATAACTTAGTTGCTCCTTCTTTGATGTTTCACTCAATTAACTCCGGTTTGTGTTCGAGTTTAGATTCGTTACGCCACACCTGAGTTTCCCGGATGAATTCCGGCTGCCTACCGAGTAGAACCCTACCGAATAATGGCTTCCTTTTCATCGCTATATAATGCTGAAGGCATGATGCTACTTTTTCTGGGCTTTTGTTTATTTTGTTTTTATTATTACTCGCCTGTTGCTAAAAAATCGAATATATATCGATTGATAGTTTTGGAGCGTCACCAGCCACAGCACAACGTGCCTTTAAAATGTTAGCCATAAGCAGACGTTTGTGTTGTGCTCGTCCATATTTTTGAATCCTTTCATGCCTGAATGGCCAGCAACTACGGTCATGGCTTTGCCTACTACCCTTAGGGACAATGAAATGTAAATAAATTTTAGATTGGTTACTTCAAACGTTGCGAGGACACCCAGTAGATGAAATGGAACGGACGGTCCGTTTATAGCCCGGTAAGCACGGTGGATGATAATGTAATAAAATCAACCTATCTGTTCTCTAAAACTCCTTATGTCCTGTTTCCTTCCACGACGTAAAGGGGTCATGAAATAGGAATATTTGTTCTCTGATTTGAATAAACATCACAATCTCAAACGCTTTCGTGAGCTTTTTGATAACGGTAAGTTAAAAGAGCTCTTTTGATAAATGGCACTTTTGCAATTGGAAAGATGGAATGAAATGCATTTGACTCGACCACCATTTTATACCATCAATACGCAACAGGTATATTAAACGGAATGTACGAAAAAACCTATTTACCAATCGACTTACACACAATAGATACCAAACGTCCTCGATCGTGCTCGGTTTCGGTGTTTCAGGAACACATTTCCCACCGGGAGGGAAATAAAATTTATTCCATTCCATTACTCCAAACGCTTCGCAAATTCTCCTGCATACAAAGGCAACAGTATCAAAAATGCCATCCAACGCAAACCCAGATCGTTCCCCGAATGGCGGGAAAAGGGTTAGCAATGTGCGCACGCTATGCATTCTCCATTGAATTGCCATTGCAAATGTAGTCCTAGCAAAGTGTGGCGTACTGGTGGCGAGTTTCCTGCACTGTAATGGGTATATCGAGCATCCCATTCTATCTTGAAGGATATAAACGCAGGTCTCGGTTTTTGTGCCGCCACAATTTGTCCCAGCACGCTTTTCGCGTCGATGGGCAATGAAGTGGTTTGGCGAATAGAAGCTGATAAATTTCCAATTTCACTTTGGCGGTTTTGCAGGCATGCTGTAGCGACTACACACCTCTAAATCACTATTAGTGCAGCGGTGTTAAGTGTGGTTTTTTGTCGTTGCTTCTCGTAAATTGATTATCCACTCATTTGTGCTAAAAGTTCAATTTAATGAGGAGGCACACTATTTCGCACACTATTAAAAAAGTTTTACCTGTAGAATATTCGTTATGATAGCATAATAAATTTAGTTCAAAAGTGCATAAGCTATTTTGCTTGAAATACACTGCTAAATATGTACCGAAAACAAGTTTCCCTTGTTACGGAGTTATAAGTATACTTTACTCCTTTATCTTGCTTATTTGCAAAAAATCAAAAGTAGCTGGTAAACCACGGCTGTGGTAGGCTTTATTGCTAAATTTACAAGTAAAATAACAGTTAGGACTAATCGTGCCCTATCATTAATTACCGTTTGATCAGCTTGCACACGCACCGATATTGGAAAGCCATGCGTAGCGATAGAACGAGGGCGATTGAGAGTGAAAAAGTGAAAAAATCTTAACTCAACATTTACATTGGCCACTTATTCTATGCTACCGCCCACAACGCAATCAATGAACAAGAAGCATCAGCAGTTTTGATAGCTCGTAACCATTTGCTACCCTTGATAGCGGATGGAATCGCGGAACGAAACAATGAGGAAGCGAAAGAGGTCGTGCTGCACAAGTGTGTTGTGTCATGGGCCGTGATCTCTGGTCATTTGCGTGTCTCCTGACTGGTTGAATCGATGTTTTGTTATGCTAATTAGGCAATTATCGCTATCGAAAGAAAACATAACTATCGATCGGCTGGATTCGGTCATAAATTCATACGAATACAACGAACCGAACACGGCGGGATTTATCCTGGCCTACCATCATGCGTTTTCCTGGTTTGGCTTGGCCGTCTTTCACCATTATTATGCTGATGATGCTCCTGTTGCCCCTTTCGTAAGTTGCCACTTACGCCGAAGCTGAAAATGATGCTGTCAGAAGATGATGTTGTTGTGCGGAGTGATCATTATGAAAATGGTAATACGAATGAAGTGTGCCGCTGACACTGTGCTTCATAGACTACCTCGTTGACTCATTGCTTCTGTGCGGTCTAGAAACGCGCCCTGCTGAACTCAAGGCCAGTTCTATTGCAGCTGCTGTAAGAGTGTTTGCACACATTTGTTTCGCAATACAAAAGCTCATACATGGGTGGTCGTGGGAGTAAGTGTCGATTAGTTCTAGAAGTGGCCATATCCTTCTTAAACAGTTAGCTTTAATGAGCACGAAATTTGTTGTTGGACAATGTGCTGGACTCTAGCCTTTCACTAGGATGGCAAGTATTTGAATACTTAGAGAGCTGCACTTCAATGCTCTTTGTGAAGTTTGAATTGGAATGCAAAGTTTGCTACATTCCAAAGACCTTTCTACAACATTTTGTGAGTGATTTCAGTTAAGTTCGTTACACATATCATGTAAATTCCAAATTATACGCAAACATATTTATAAATCACCATTTATAAACACAATATTAATCAATTAAGACTTCCATTTTATATTATTATTATATTAACATTTTATTTTACCTCGAACAAAATTAAAAAGTTCATGAGTCTGGATGAAAGTTGAACTACGTATGACTTTTATTGAAGCTGGCACGTTTACCATTAGGCTATCGCGTTAAAATTAGCATTAAAATAGCCAAACTAAATAAAATCACCAAATTTAATTTCTTTATGTGGCAAAAAGGTAGCCTCATCGTTTGAGTCACATGTATAGGGTAAGCCCTAAAATATTTGAACAAACAAATGACGTCGTGTGCAAAGCGACAGCTAATGATGATGTCAGTAAGCAGCAGCTTCGTTTATCTACGCACACAGCCCTCGAGTGTATGTGTGATAGCGTTCGAGAAGTACCATTGTGCACTGTCGCTTTGTCTTAAACAAACGCGACCCCAAATATTCACTACGTCATCCTATCTTCCGCTGCTCTTTGATGCTTGTGCAGCTGACATGAAAGCATGGTTTGCCCTCATGTTTGCTCATGGCTTCAGCAGATTCAGTTCTAGCTCGAGCTGCCGAATTTTACAGCCCCAGTACCGACGGCAAAATGAAATTGCAAATGCCAAAGTCACCGATTAGCTTCATTCGGTATTCTGACGGCGAAATCGATAATAATGCCTCTTGAATACGTCGAACGACCTGCGGGTGAAGACTGCAGGCAAGAAATGAAGCAAATGGTCAGATAGCCGATAATTTGAGGATTTCCAAAGTAATATCTTTGCCTCCTTCCGTTGGTTTAAAGATGTGTAAACATATTCTAGTTATAACCGAGATCGGTAGTACTAAACGGTACTTTATTAGTTACGACCAGTGATGATAGTTGTGTGGGATTTACCCTTTCCAAACGAGTAATGATCAGGCAGAATTCACAAACCCATAGCCTACGTTACTGGGTAGTTGTGGTGTTTTAGCCAGGTACGTGATGGAACGTGACGGCACAATGTGCAAGATACACGCGAAGATAGCGAGATCGAAAAAACTGCTCTAGTGGGAATAACGCGAGTCTTAGCTAGAAAGATTGCTCCACAAGTTCTTGAATGAAGAATATTTTTGTAATTCGCGCAACTTAAATAACGTTAAATCCTGCCCTTCAGCAGTCCTGCATATTGCTTTCAATAGTGACAGTGTGAAATTCGCTCGTGGGTTGCAAAAAACACAGACATAAAACTGTCCGTATGGCCCTACGGATTACGGGATGTTCGGGTCCGGGATAAATCAACAAAACTGCAAATCATTCAATCAGTGCCCATAACAAGACCTGGTTTTTTCCACTACTATCTTGTGAAACTTCGTACAGCTTATCTGGTCTCCTGGTCAATAATCTCATCTTTTGATTTCTGATTTTGATAGATCTGTACTGAAAAAAATTTAAGAAAGGTACTTTTCAAACTCGGATTACCTAAACAGCAGCACCTTCCGACGTAAGCGAATATCAGCAAGCGAAAACGTGCAAAAGGAAAGAATTAACACCCCTTCAACAGGCCTTACTCGAGCATGTGTTTTTATAATAAAGTGAGGTTACGTGCTTTCACTAATCGATGGCAAAAACTCCGGCTATCGTTTAGCTGGCTAGCATCCATGCTTCTACGGAAGTAGAATAGAGCAGGGAAAATTCCTGGTTTGTTTTTTCTTTCTTTTTTGTTTAACCCATGGAGCGCTAGCAGAGACTAGATACGATATGCCAGGCACGGTTCAATCGTAACAGATGGATGGCTTCATTTGGGAAGTGGCTTCAGAGCCACGTTGAACCCGATTATTAAGGACTAGCCAGACATCATGATTATTTATTAGCAACACGGCAGCAATTATCTCAACCGTTACGGTGTGTTTTGTTTGCTAAAGCTTCAATCTTCAGCTACAAATCGTCATTGAGTTGATAGTAAATGAATCTTTAGGAACGGGTTTGTCAAACTCATTTTTGGATGCGAATAAATTGAGAAATCTTTATCATCTTATTCTTCGTCATATCACGTTTCTTTTTCGGTCGTAACTCAGTGAAGCTAAAATTCGGTTTTACATATGTCAAAAATAATCACACGGTGAAGCACTGTTAAATATGTCGTACAAATATAATTGAGCAGTACTATTGTCTTTGAATGACTCATTCGAAATGATTGGCTAGCTGCTCGTCTCATCTTTTCTAGTGTGTACACGGTACAACGCAAGGCATTGAAACGACCCAAATATTTACCCGACAAAGTTTGTTGTTGGATGCAAAACACTGTACAGAGGGCTCGATGAGCCATTCCATTTGAAACTTTTTCATATGCATTGTTGAGAAAGGGTTTGAGCAAGGTCAGAAATGGTAAACAGTTGTAGTGTGCTGTACTTGGGAAGGGTAGTAATTTGTGTGTATGATCATTTTACTCTGATGATGTCGCAAGTACTGACACAGTCACAATTTGCTGACTTAGTCATGGTGAATATTACACATATATTTTTTGGTCATTCATAAGAATCAGTCTACTGCATTTGCTTGAAAACAACCCATTAGCCTTTATTCAGCAATAACATCATTTCGCTCAAAGTGTTCTATTCCAAACTATTAGAAAGCTCAGTACTAACCTTTTCCTGCTGCTTCGAGCGTTTGTTAAGTGTGTCGATTGTACCGAAGCGGTGCTTCGTGCCCAGTCAATCACGTCGCGTTTTGTTACAAGATCTTAATTTTTATGTTTGTCCATGTTTTCTTCGATCGTGGTCGCCAATCGATCGGCAGCCCGTTTGAGTGCGCACGAGATCCCACTTGGTCGCTAGATTGATATACACTCCTCTCTGTCAACCATTTGATGCTTTAGTAAAATGCTTAAAGTTTATTACAAACTTGTTTACATTCGTTTGTGTTTAGTCGAGACAACATTAAAAGTTCACAATAGAATTTGTTAAGCTAAATATGTTTTACTTAATATGTTTGCATACCTTAAGTAACTTATCCTAAAACGAAGAGTTGTTTCATGCAGATTTTTACCAAAAAGTGTTGAACACCAACGAAAACAGACAGTTTCATCCAAACTGAATGCACTTGCATTTTCATGCTTCACTGTAATTCAAGCGTGCTGCTGTAAAGCTTAACCGGAAACATTTTCCAATGAAAAGAGAGAAGAAAAAAGCTTCAGAAGAGTACCACCAGCCGACCAGTGCATTGCCATTCCGTTACTATGGTAACTGCATCTTTCGAAAGCACTAGACAGTGGGACTAGGCTGTTGAGGACGGTGCTGATGAGCTCGTTGACCATTTTAGATGACAGCTTGTGTGCAGTGGGAGAAAATTGAATATAAAAAAACACAAAACAACATGTATTTACTGCAAGCGAACGGGTAGACCGGGTTTGAACAGAGTTGACAGAGGAACATGTTTGTCTAGGATCTGCAATCGGGAAAGCTGTGAAAGGCTTTGGGTGGCTTCGATTTCGCTTTGCACTAACCGACAAACATAACTGCGCCAAATGCCTTTAAATGAATGAACTTGAACTTCTCTGTCCTTCGGTTCTGTTTCCAGCCGTCTAGAAATCTTGCCCCACACTTAGAGCCTCCTTCGTTTTTTGGTATTAACGTTATATTTTTGTCTCAACGGTTTCCTTCATCTATCACTCGCAGTTTTTAAGATACACACTGCTCCCGTTGATTGGCTGAGTGGTAATATCGTTCAGAGGATTGGAATTTCAGGTCTCGCGCCATGTGACAGTTAGCGGAATTTAAGCGACAAGCTTATGGACTGCTGCATGCAACGCAACCCTTACACTTCGAGGTTTTAGCTTGCATCGTGCAGAGTGCAGAGAGCTGCTTTCAAGGTCGACACCTTTAGTGAGACTTTTATATATATATATATA
>KB697836.1:0-10119 GCA_000349165.1 Anopheles christyi
GCCTTTATCCCGTGCAGTGTATTAGTTTGAATACTAAACCATGTGTCCAGCTGGCAGATGGGGGGAGGCGAGAATGGTTAATTTTTCAGAGAGGTCCCACACACACACACACACACACACACGAGGGGCCATTTAGCAAACGGGAGTGTTATCGGAAAATCGGAAAGTGGGACAGGTGCCGCGCTGATTTTTTAGTGATATGGAAGACCCAGTTTCCAAGAATTGCTTCAATCTAGCTGGCTAATGATTGATCTTCAATTGGGGTGGGGGAGGGTTGATTTATCGCAATGGTAAAAAATGATTTTAAAAATCGAATTAAAGCGTTTGGCTAAGTGTATTTTTTGTGTTTCCCACTAAGACTGTTCTAGTTGCTGTTCACTCCCATTTTAAAAAGCAATATATCTCCCATTTTCTTCTTGGTTGGGCACAACAGCCCACATAGGTTCACAAGACCTGTCAAAGCCATTAAAAATGTGGTTGGTTTTCTGTGACTTATTGTACCCTATTATCTATATATAGAGTGAAGGGAGATAGTCAAGTCCTGCGTATGCGTATGGGGAAGGAGGTAGGTAGTCCGAACGGGATTTGAACAACGTCGGGCCTTATATGACAGGCCAACGCCATTACCACTCGACCATGGGGCCACCCCAAAGGAATGCAATATGTACAACAACCATATTCTAAACAATTTGTTCTTCAAAACAAAACAAACACAATCGCTCAATTTGCCTCCAGTGAGCTGCAATCATCATCGGTGCAAAGAAAAACGGTGGAAACTATTAACCAGCGGAGAACTATTAGCTTCGTCCACTTATCGTACGTTCGATCGAACGTTTCGATCGATAGATCGAATCGGAAACCGTTGTAAACCAGACGATACGATTACAACAGACCGCTAGACCGCACCCATTATATCTGATAACTGTACTGTAGCTTCTTTCCGATGGACACGCTTCGGTCATTAGTAACGATTTTGGATGAATGCTGGCCACCTCTTGGTCCCCAAAAACCCCCCTAGACCGTTGCATTCAAAGGGGTTTGGTATTAAAAATGCATTCCCACATTCTCCTGCAGCGAAATTACCCTAGTATGGTGATAATGGCTTCATATAGGTTGCGGGTCTTGTGAGATAGTGTGATTAATTGTGTGACTCTTACAGGAAAGGAAACTAGGTTGACGAAAATGTTTTTATTTTATTATAGTGTGAACTCGTTCTAAAAGATCGGGCACCTAATTGCGTTCAACACTGTGACTAATTTTCACTTTTCATTTTCCCTTCGTCGGCGAATGCAGCGAAATAGCCGCTGGTGGTGATGGTGGTGGTAGCCGATTCCGAGCCGAGCACTTGATCTAGCGGTGGCGATAATTTCAATATCTAATAATGGGAATTTAATCAGACCGCAAGAAGGTTGGCTTAAAACAAACCGAACGCATCCCTTCCTTTAACGATCCCTTCCTTCCTTTAAAACCCCTGGTCGCCTCGTGGTGGTTGGGTAGGAACTGTAAAGGAACTTTCTCTCCCTGCCCAATGAGTCTGGGCTAATCATGTTGTTAATTTAACCATTGTTTTTTTTTCTCTGATTTTACTTTTCCCTTTGCGCTGTCCGAACCCTTCTGTGCGTTGCCCGAAACTTACCGGTTGATACCATTTTTTTTTAAATTTAAAATCGTTTCAATTTCGTTGCAAACGGCAAATCAAAAGTGGCTATGTGCAGCGATGTTGCGTTTGAGGAACGTTTGCAGTAGCAAACTATGTAGTAGTACATCCATTCTCTTAGCGCAAACAATTTCGGTATGACAAAAAAAAAAACACACACACACTAAACCTAGCCAGGAACGGTGCGCGAAACAAAAGTGAAACTCTTCCCGCGGACTGCCGGTTCGCTTGAGCAAACAGTGGGACAAATGATACATACCTCCCGATTGGGGCGCAATGGCACCGATGCTCCGGATTAGCGGTCGTGCATGAAGAAAAGTCGTTAACATAATTTGCTCTGTGTGTGTGTGTATGAGTGGCGTGTGTGTGTGTGTATGATTAAGAGAATGACGCGAAATGATGGCCACGGCTAAAACCATCAAACATGGCGGTACGGCGCCGTTGGCAATGCTGCGAGATACGGGTTGTCCGCCGCCAAGTGCAACGGATCTGTCGCCAAGTGTCGTAGATTGGGAAATCGGGATTGGGATACTGGTGGTAGAAAGAGAGTAACAGGTTGGGAGGTAAGGGGTTGCTATCAATTCTCTCACAACTGCGTACGGAAGGAGCACGTGGGCTTTGCAAGGTTTTATGTATGCTGTGTATGAAGACACAGCGAATTAAATGCTGCGTATTAAGGGAGAATCGTGATAAAACAGAGTTTCCCAATGGTTTGTTGAGATGGTTGGGTTTGATGGTTTATTTGCCATCATTTGTTCGTAGGTCGGCTATAAACGAAGAGAAGGCTTGAAAGGAGAAGAAAGAGGAAAGATTTGGCAGTTTCTAAGTGAACCAAATCGATATTATGTATAAACTTTTGTAAAATATTGATGTATTGCTGTAGTTTTCCTTTCTTTCATTTGTGTTGTTCTTATTTTTATTTTTAAGTAAATTCTTTATTATTTATTTAGAAATTAAGGATTTCTTCTTTTATCACTCTATTCCTCAATTTATTTAATAATTTACCTTAAAAATCGAATTGATTGATCTAATATTATTTTTATTTACTTACTTTTATGTATTTTTAATAAAATAATTTAATTTTTAGGATAAGAATGCGCTACGAACTGAGAGGCATGTTGTTGAATGAGCCCTGTAATAAGAAACAAAACGTTTGAAAAGGATCGGTTGCATAAAAAAACAATTTGTTTTTATGTTTCGTTATTTTAGTTAACTTCTTTAAACAAGTTGATCTGTGTTCTATGTCAATATATCTTTCCATTTCTAATTTATATAATTTTTTTGCTCGTTGCCTTTCTCCAATTAGATTAACAAATTAGTTCATCGTTATAAAATTGAATAGTCAAATTGTGTTTACATATCTCTATCATTTTTACATAAAAAAGCCTATCCAGATTATTTATGAATAAACTAAATGTATAAACTAACTGTGAATTGAAAGACGCAAGAAAATAATAATGAAAAAGAATAAATTAATCCTAATAACTGTAGCATGAGTTATTATTGGCGTAACTTTTTAGCAAACCATATAAGAACACCGCCTGAAATGAAGAAAAACAAGCCCCACCAATAGGACACGGACAATCCTCTTCGCCGTCTGAGACGACAGGGGCGGGCAGAGTAGGTGAGGTGAAAATCAATTTTACCATATCTCTCGGTTTTCCCTCGGCTGCCTGTGGTTTTCCTTGCCCGGTGGTTTGTGTTACACGACGCTGCGGTACATTTTTTCCCCTCTTCTACTAATGGAAACCAACCCAGGTTGAGGTTGAGCTCCCGACCAACCTTCCCTTCCTTTCTTTCTGTCCACATAAGTGCCAGCACGCGAGTGTGTTGGTGTCTGATGCTCGCGCATTGACTGCTACGGCAGTTCGGGAAAGCATGGAAGGAAAACACAGCGGAGGAAAACAAGAGCATCCGGCGGGTCCCGCGGGTTGTAGTGCGCGTTCGCTCGAGCTTCACAGATCACCTCCCAAAAGGTTCGGCTCATTCGCGTTCTGGCAGTCGCACGGACGGTTGGCAAAAACGGTATACCGACACAATCTGGTGAAAGAAAAAAACAAAACGCATCGAAAGCGGCAATAGACACCGTGTGTGGTGTTTCTGAGCTTGATGTGCTTTACCGCACAAGGGAAAATAAGAGTTAAGGTGACATTTAGCCCGCTTTTTAAGGAATGTTTGTGGAAATGCGTACGCTTGCTAGGAACCAGTTTTGAGGTGACTGAGATCGTGTGTTCAGTGATTTCCTAATTAATAGTTCCGCTTCACGTGTGTGAGCTTGTGTGTTTTGGTGTGCTCTGTGAGTAGAGCGGTTCGCAATACGTAGCCGTAATTTAAACAGACTGTGAGATTTAACTGTGAGCAGAAGCGCCGAACCCTTTTTCCAACGATCCCTACTCGATGCAATGTCAAACTCGAAGGATCGGCATTTGATGTGGTTCCTGCTAGTGACGGCAGGACACCTCTTGGTACGATGCTGCAATGCCTCTGGCCACGTGCCTGGAGGGAGCGGACGAAAGCTAAGCCACGGACTAGCCTCCATCCACCACAACCATCTGATGCAGCCGTTGGCGGATGGTTTGAGCGAAAGCGTAAAATTCAGTGCCAACAGTGTATCGCACGTGCCGCATGTCATTCCGGCGGTATGGCGCATGACGGCCACCGTCAGCCCTGCCCTGGGCGGCAGCTGGGGTGTACGGAAACCGCTGGCCCGGCCAGCGGTGCGGGGCACGGCCGGTGGTAGCAGGAGCCGTATTAACAATCGGTCAATGACTCGCTTTTCCGAGGTCGAAATTCCACCGGGACTGGAGGAGCAGCTAGACGTGCCGGAACTGCAGCGGGCGTCCGAGGTCGGCACTCAGCTCGATGAGTCCGCTGGTGGACTGGTGGAGCTGTACCGCAGTGCGGAACGATCGCGCGGGATCGAGAACCTCTTCTGGAAGTACTTTGTCGATAATGGTATGTAATTCGTAATTGAATCTTGAGACGTAACGGATACTGCTGTGTGTGTTGTTGTGTTTGTTTGTGCTTTCGAGCTGGCGAGCTGTTTGTGGGAACCAGCCGTTTTGAGCGATAGCTTATGGGGTTGTTTTGAACGTTTGAACAACAGCAGCACGCTTAACGAGGAAGAATGTGCTGGTTAAGAGATGAGAGGGTGAACAGAGGCCAGTAAGCATTGACCATAGAGGCCGTTTGTACCGTTACGGGTCTATGGTTTGCTCAATAATCGTGATGGCATTTATTGAACGCTTCACACCTGCCTTTGAGGGGGAGGAGAGGCATGATGTTCACCAAAGAGGAGGCTCATTTAAAGTGGCTCTAATAGAAAAAAACATTGTTTTTTTAACCATGCACTTTTGCTTCAGTTTCTGTGGATGAGGCCATGAGTCGAAAAGTCTAGTATTCTTGTAAAATAGGACCATTTCTTTCCAAATTATGCAAACTGTTGGCTAAATAAGGTTTAGTCTGCTTATTTCCTAAAAAAATAGCATTTGTAAATATTTGTTTGCTTGATGGTTTCGCCAAACGCCTGAAAGTATGCACTTTGGTAAATTAAAATGCTTTTCGTAAAAAAGTGGAATAATATTATCATTACAAATATGTTTGAAAGAACCAGCCACGATGAAATCGATACTTGGACATAAACATTGTATAACAAAACTGTCTCGAGTCTGATTCATCTGTCAGACCATAGCTTTGCCGCATTAACCAGTAATCATCGACCGATGGGATTGTTTTCTAGGTCTGTTGTAGTGCCAGAAGGATGAATTATTGTCACATCAAAAAAAATAAAAAATATGTTTTTTGCGTATTTTTTATTATATTGAGAATTTAACTGATTAATTGATACAATTAATCACTGTGTCCACCTGACATTCAAATCCTAAGAACAGAATAAAAGATTAAATAATAAAAATGTTGAAAAATGAAGAGATACAGCACCATCTGGCCGTCCTTACGAGAAATAAAAAAAAAAAATTGAAAAATAACTTAAAGCTGTTTGAGTCATTAAAATTCTACAGCCGTTTTCCCTGTTGTAGATTTTTCGTTCCTTTATCGATATAATCAAAAATTGTCTATAGAAAGCTGTTTAAAGCTAGTAATATCAATGTGGCTGTATGTGTGGTCATAACACAAAAAAGGTTAAATATTTTTCAATTAACATTTAATATTTCATATTTTCGTTCGAATGCAGTAATGTAACTATTGTAAGCTAGATAATAAACAGGATTCGCTAAGCACAAAGTTAAAATGTGTAAAAAAAGCAATGAACACCTGATTTTGGTTTAAATAAATGTTTGATGTAATATGCCTCAATTATAAAATGCAACGCATATTTACATTTTACTGTTCAGTGCAAGAATACTGGAATATATTCAAAGCAAACGAAAACATTTTGTAGTGGTTGTGCAACTCAATCATACAGCTGGTACGCCTTAAGTAGTTTCCCTATATACCTCTCATGTACGTACGGTCAGACAAAATATCTTTGGGAAAATTATCCAAATTAGGAGAAATTTGTGCAGTTAAACAATGCTGTTGAAAAGCAAAAATTGACAAACGATTAAGAATTACATATTAATGAAAGTCACAAATCGAGTGTTAAGTTAACGTCCAACGAAAGGGAGAAAGTGTGAAACACTCCTTTCGTTTGCTTCCTTCGCAAAGTACTCGATGCTGTCTGCAAGCACTGGCTGTCAGACACCATAGGAGCGCGAACTGGCTGCGTACTTTTGTGTGCAATGCAAACAACATTACCTCTTGCCAGAGAAGGGCTGAAATGGCATACAAAGTAGTAAGGAGCTTTTCATTTATTCACGTTTTCTACTAATACATAATATCACGAATCATGAAAGCATGTGTTAGGCAAGAGCTGATCGATCATATGAGAGGTACACTTAGTAATTGTTTAATTTGAATATTTAACGACTGCCATCCATCGAGCCCGTACTGGCCCGTTCACTAGCTGCGATTTGATCAAATAAGGTTCGGCACTTAATAAGATTTACATTTAAAAACGCTACACTGTATGCTGTACGCCGTGCGACATTTGGTAAAGCACTCTAGCACTTGCACCTGCCACCTGATTTATGGTGAGAAAACTGTTCGTTAGAAAGGAAAACTCTCGCTAAGCTCAACACACTGGAAATGAATAAAATTTGCAAACCACCAATGCCTAATTTATCTGCCTATTAAACCTAATCAAATCACTTGGTAAAACAAAAGCGATGCAATTATCGTACCAGTGGTAGTAGTGTGGAGCTAAGCCGATGTGAAGAATACAGTTTCAGATTCGGTATCGAGCAACTCGCACATATGCTGTATGCTTGTTTGACCGATGAACTTCGCCACCGTAAACAGTGCTCCTCTGTGAAGAAGGGGCGCTCTTGGCGAATTAATAAAGAAAGGAAGATAAGCCAACATAAAAAGGCAAGCATTTGCCCAATCTGCATGTAGCGCAGTGTCCAAACAACCAGTTTAAGTTGCTTAATTACGCCGCTGGCCGCGTTTCCGGACGGGTAGCTTAGGCTCTCACCATTTGCAACCAAAGTAAGGGGCATGTTTTGTTTACTGGAAGTGTTTTTGGGGGCTTCTTTTTTTGTGGTTCGGGTGAACCATACCGTTAGTGGGCACGGCAAAAGGACGGCCCTCGGTGGGAAGCTTAATGACCGGTGATTTAATTGTGCAGAAGCTAGCCGACCATCGATTGAGGTCAGTCACTAGTCAGGAAGCCTGGGAAGCTACGCCTTGTGCTACTGCCGGGGGGCCGGCCAGCCGTTGACACACACGCAATAGTACGACGCATCCGTGCCGCATGATGATATGGTTCTTGGTATGGAAGGGAAAATCACGCCACACACAATGATTCGATCATCACAAAACCCTGCCCGAAAAGCGGATGGATGCGTACCTTGAACGTGTACGGTACTTTTGTGATTTTGTAATTCCAGACGTTTCCGCCTCCACCGAAGATGACGACGACGACGACGGTGAGGACGGCATTGCTGCTGAGAACGCTGCCAATGGAGTGGACCGGAACGCCATCGATGTCCAGGATGGAAGCGTTGCGAAGGGCGAGGAAGGACGCAAGAAAAAGTTCCACCTCAAGAAGAAGTACAAAAAGTTTCTAATTCCGCTGCTGCTGGCGTACAAGATAAAGTTCCTTGCACTGGTGCCGGCCATCATCGGTGGGCTGATACTGTTGGTGAAGTCGGCCGGACTGGCCGGGTTCTTCTTCGCTCTCTTTACGGCGGTGGTCAGCTTGAAGAAGTACTAAGTGCTACGATGGGAGGAAAATGCGCAGAAGCAACGAAACGAAACTGTCATCGCAACCACCGACCCGAGAAGGATGCTGTGAGGGAAGGCGGCGATGGTATGATGTGATCGTCACCATGATCGTCGGGTAAGTGTTGTCGTGCCCCCAAACGCGGGCCGAAATGTGGGCCGCAAACAAATCCAAACGGTACATTTGATCAATAAAAAAAAAAAACAGTAGAACCGCCGGCTCTTTCACAGATGTAGTAGAATACACAGAAAGCATCAGTGTAATGATTTTCACCCGCAACTCATCCCCCTCTTTACGCTTTCTTTCCACAGTTGGCGGGGACGATCGTCATTGCGGGCGCTGGACTCGCATCCCTCTAATTTATTATCGATTTCTGTAGGCTTAATGACGAGGACGTCTCCGGGTGACGACCCTCGAAGTATCGCTCTCCCCCAGCAGAAGTGAAGTGATCCAGACGGCGTCAATTAGGAAATAGCGAAACGCATTGCGTATTGTGTAGCACAGAAGACTGTAATCAAAAAAACCAGGCGAGTCTCAAAATTGGGATTGTTAGGAGGGTGGAACAAAAAAAATTGCTGATGGCCACCATTAAGCTTTGCATGGTATTTCGAAGATTTCTTCTGTTTGTTCACGCATTTTCTTGAAGGTAGCGCTCGAGCAGAAGACAAACAGTTTGATGCGGTGCGGTTAAAAAATGTTAGGTTAGGTTAGGTACAGCTAAGAAGAGGGCGAGGTTTTTTTTCTTTTATTTATTCCCGTATACGATGCGTATGCGTACCCTTTGGAAACGGGGAAACTAGGTTGCTGCTAAACTTAAAGTGCGTTTGCCCTCTACCCTTCTCCCTACCACTCCCCCTCAAGCTCTGTCTAGAGTAAGCGTAAGCAAAGCTGCGTGGTGCGCGAGAGAAAAGTGTAGATAATTAAAACTGAAGCCAAAATGCGTCCGACATATTCGACATTCAGTTCGGCTATTGTGTGAGAAAAGGTATTATGGTGGCTGTCAAAATTTATGATAGCATGCGTAAAAGATAAAAAAAAACAGGGTAAGTAGACAGCCGCTCGTGCCTGTCCATCGTATAACAAATGGGGGATGGAGCGTCGTTTACCAGAGTGGGAGGGCTGAGGAAAATTAACTACAAAAGAAGTACCAACGTGTGTTTGTTGTGGGGTTTTTTGTAGCATAATAGCATAGCACACTGGAGGGTGAGCACGAAGACCACGTTGGTCTAGAAACGGTTCAATCGTTCCATTTGGCTGCATTCCGAACTATCGGCTGGTAGGGTGGTTTAAGGGAGGAGTTCCGATATGGGGTAAGCTAGAGGTGGAAAATTTCTGCGAATCATTGGCAGCCACCACACAAGCACAGCACTGATAATGGGGGGAGGTAGAGATAAGAAAAGGGTTGGAGCGCGTGAACACGTGGAAATGTGTTTTCTTTTCGGCACGTGCGTGCGCTTGTGTGTGGTCAGCGAGATGGGAACGGATAACGGATATGACAATATTGGTTTGAGAGACTTTTCAAGGCAAGATTATGAGAAAGGTGAGAAAATATTGTTTTGCTTATTTCAGCTAGAGCCCGATGCGGGGTTAGGATTTTTTTTATTTATTTATGTAGAATTAAATATTGTTTAGCTAATGCAGACTGTCGTGATGTAGTGTTATAGTAACTGGCATGGTATTTAAATAAAAAATGTAAATTTTTAATCCGCTTACCCACAATTATTTGAAAGATAATTTAATAAATATCTTTGAAAGAAGAAGGATCCGTGTGTTCCAATTCTTTTTTAGGAAGATAGTATGAACGGCTTAGCAATCACAGCCTTTCTTGGTTCCAATCCAAGATGAATTCAGCGCATCATATGCCGGACAAATTTTAGACCAACCATTTACTGATAGCATATCCCATTCGTGGACAAATAATACTGTAACACTAGGGTATTCATAACGCATTCATTCTAATTAAAAATAATTTAAACAAAATGAAAATAAAAAGTTTAGAAAACAATCTTCTGTTTTGTTCCGCATACGGTGGAGTGTTTTGCGCCGATAGCCATCAATCCTGGTCTGTGATAAAATGTCAGCTGTACAAATTACATTACGTTCATTCCCGAAGCTAAAATCTGTTTTTAACTCATTCTTTTTTTCTTATCGACATTGTGTGTAAAGATAAGAACTTGAA
>KB697838.1:0-21399 GCA_000349165.1 Anopheles christyi
GAATCGAACGAAGGTGTCTCAAACTGACGACCTTGAACGATACAGCAATGGTGGGGGGCCGACGGGGGTACTGCGAAAAAAAAAGAAGCACAGTTTGGTACGCAATGCCACACAAAAAAAACGCATCGGACCTGTAACCTTCTCCCCGCTCGAGGGGAGTCTCAAAAGAGGTCAGAAAAGATCAGCAAAACACCATCGTGTTAACGAGAATTGGAATATAATTTATTTGACAGGTGTTAACTGTGATGCTCGTATACATTCTGAAATTGTAATAAGCTTAACTGCCTCTTTTTTCACAAACAGCCTCGATTACGCCAAACCACGATAGCATAACCTCGCGTAAACGTTCGACAAAAGCCCCAGCCGGTGGTGGTAGCTCATAAGTTTGAAGCAGATTGGTTTTCTCCAATAATGTACGAGGTGGTCAAAACAGCTAGAAGAAAAACAATTTAAACACTCACCGACTCGGCTAAAATACTTCCGTCAAACCGGTGCACAACACAACGGGAGAGACTCATAATTCTATCCCTACTGCTATCCAACCGCCCATTCGCTCGTTACCGTAAGGACGGACGGATCTCGCACCAGGAAACGGGAGGCCTTTTCTTGGAGGCGCGCCTCAAACAGGAGTGAGTTATCGAGCTGCACCATGTTTCAATAAGACCATATCCGGTGCCGTAACACGCCACACGTCACACGAGGCTACAAAGTACCTGGTAGGGTTCCTGTGGTTGGCCAGTATATGCGATCACAGTCACAAGGCGTACCCGGGCGTACGATCATATTTTAGGCTAACAAATTGCCAAGTCAAAGCGCACAAGATTTACCAACAGAAGAAACACGATGCCAACTACCAGCTGCTGCTGCTGCTGCTGCTGATCGGTAAGCCCCTTTCGTTTTTCGATGGCTTCGGATGCCCGGGCCGGATCGGTCCGACACGCAAACAAGACACTTCCGGTATTCGGGAAGGCCCCGCGAGACACTGTCTTGACGGAGTGGGTTTAATTTCTTCGTCGCCTTCCCGTGGATCGACCTAAAGGAAAGAAACCTCGAAAATACACTGGAAGTGTATTGCCCACCGGTTGGCGTGAGTTGAGTTTTGCAAATGTACAAGAGACGCTTGCATTCTTCGTTTCATGCTTTTCTGCAATCAATCGATTGGGTTCACAACAGACAGCAAGGAAAGGTATCAACAATTCGCTAATGTGAGGCACCGACAGAAATGATTGATATTAATAGTTGGCCATTAATATTATTATATCTACAGTAACGCTACCAAGTAAAATGATCAATTTTAAGACATTTTTTGGTAATCTTCTGATGACTCAAACATATCCCAAAACACAACCTGAATCATTCAAAACAGTGCGAAACATTGTTCATTGCAACTGCTTGAAATAGTTTGTTTACCGTATCCATGCCGGCTGTACAAATAAATTCCAAACGCGGCTTGGAACATCTCGCACGACCTAACTCCAGAAACACGTGACAAGCGAGAAAATAAAGTATGTGGCTTTCTACAGATAACGATTGGTTAGGCTTCCATTCCCCTCTCTATGCTATGGCTTCCTTCGGACGCGTTGGGTGACGGACACTGCAAACACACGGGCACCTCGGAACAAGCACAAACATCACGCTTGGCACTGGCACACTATCTCTGCTCATCGATCGCAATGTATCGGTGCGAAGGAATTCTTATTTTGGAAAATTGTTTTTACTGTTAGCATTGTCGCCACAAGCGCATCGCATCATTCCCATCGCCCGACAAAGTAACGGTGCGCGTTTGTCGCCCAGGTAACACACGGCCAAAGATGACGTACATGCAATACACTTCTGTTTCCCTGCTGAAGTGTTAAACCTGGAGTTCGCATGTGTCTCGTAGTGGGAAATGTAGTGCGAAGATACCATACCACTACCGGCGTATGTAGAATCATTCTGCGCCGATGTGTAGGTACCATTTATGCTGCGTCCCAAAACTAGGGGAGCCCGATTTTGAACAATCAGAAGTCCACCAGCTGGACCATGGACCACATCCATCACAAAACTGGAGCATCATTGCGGCGGCTCCAAAACTGCTCTCCCGTGGTAGATACAGTTAATTGTAATGGTAGGTTACGCGACGCTGTCCGTCAACTCACAGCACCCTCCAGCTGTGCTGTGAGGATCGGTGGTTTGAAGAGAAGAATTTGATTTGCTCATCGTCGAAAATGGGCAACAGCGCTCGGGGGGAAGTTATCCGTTTTCCTTTTTATGGTAGCCGCCTCAGTCTACTCACCCGGAGCATACCCCCAAAGAGGTAAGCGATGCAAGATTCTCGGTGAAGCATAGTTTTTTGCACAAAAAAAAAAAAGAAGTTAACAACAACACACAAACCGTGGCAGTAAAACAATTCATTTCAAGAGCACCTCCAAGTCCAATTTCAAATCGGCATCCGTCCGCGTTCGTCTACTTTAAGATGGCGAGGTGCTTTCCTCGTCGGTGTGGGGGAAAGGTAATAATTTTGGTCCCTCTACATTAATGATTTATGACCTAGTAAAATCAATTCTCCCCGTACAGAAATGGCGAACAAGCGGCCAAAAGAATACGGTAACAAATTAGTTTTCATTGGTTCTGTTTTCGGTACGTGTCTTTTTCTGGCCGTACTCCAGTTTTTCGGTTGCAGCCCTCCATCGTTTTTGGAAGAATAAAAGTGTAGACCACTTCTGAGAGTGAGACAATTGCCGCATATACACAATTCGGAAGCAATCGGGGTATTATAATGTGTTGAAACTGAGCATAAATGAAGATCGAGTTTTATTGTCCGTCAAAGTAATGGCACACCTCGCACCACAAGGTCGGCCGATGTTTGGTAGGCACAATTTAATTAGAGAAAGCTGTTACGGTACCATGATTGAAAGGCGGGAGAAGTGTGCGAGTTTGTTGGACGTGAGGAAAAACACCAAATACTGTCCAAAGGTAATGAAATAAATTCTCACAACGTAGCCCGAATGTCTGAGTGAGGATATAGACGGGGATAGAATTTCAGCTAAAACGTATTAGTCCAAATTCCAGCACGAAGCCATAACCACCCCGCAGACCACTGGTGTATGGAATTTTGCAGGTCGCAAGGAGCGGCCTTTTGTGCATTAAAGTCTGGTAGTGGTAGTTTCGCTTGTTGACCAAAGATTAGGATTAACGTTCATTAGTAAGCGAACATGCGTTAGTTCCTTTAGCAAGCATGTCAAGTGTTCTGGGGGGTTCAGTTTTTTTTTACAATGAACTATTAATCCTACCGAACGTCCTTACGTCAGACGGAATGCATATCGGTTCGTAAGCCATCGACAAACTAGCTTTCTATGAGGACATATTGAGCACGGACAATGAACTCTTATCGATCGATCTATTATTTTGCCCTTTTCAGTTTCAATAGAATCTCTGGGAAATAGTTCTAAATGCACATTTTTAGGTGTTGAGCCTTGAGATAGATACATCAACTTGAACGTAAACTAAAGTTAACCTCAGTTGAAAATTGCAGACTGTTTCTAACTAGTTCATCTCACTGCTGAAAGGTGTCCAAGATTGCCTGTCCATCCCAGCCACCGTTGCTCAAGAAAACGTGTTGGGATCGTTTGAACGCTATCTATGATGAAATATTACTGGCATCTTAACTGTCAACCGTTAGACCGTCATCTTCCGCAACCACATATGAACGACCCTCCCGCTGATCAACGCTGAAAGCAAACAAGGTTCGCTTCCCATCATTCTTTCCATCTCTCTGGACACACCGGTGGGAGGTTTCGCGAAATCTTTCCTAACCTAAACCTCATTGCATTACTTGACGGGGGCCCGTTCGAAACCTAAACCGTATCGACTATCACGTTTCTTCCCGAGAAATCTGATACACTAGTGGCTCTGTCGTCCCCATTCTTCCCCCCACCCCCCCAACACTCAACGTCCCGGTGAATTTCACTCCACCCGGGATACCACTGGTCGGTGGGTTCAATTAATCAATAAAAGGCAAGAATGTCTATCATTTACAATTCAATAAAAATAAGTCAAACGGAAACGGTAGGACGGCCGCACCGGGAGCACTAGAAGCCGTTTGGCTCCCAACCTGACGAGCGGGCCGGTTGTTTCCCGTTGCTCCACAGAGAACCGGTCGCCGACGAAAAGGTGAAGGTTAGTGGCGCGGTATCAAGGGCGTTCAGGATGTGCCCAACGACGATACGATGGATGGATATGGGTTGGCAAAATGGTTGGGAATCGATAGAATGAAGTCTCGGCACTGCAACCTATAAATCATTTGACGTACCGATTCGGCGGGCGGGAATGCTGCTACATAGCCGTCCCACAGCCGTTCCGGTTGCAATGTCACCCAGCAAGTACCGACAGCAGCAAACTACGGTTCGGGATTCCGCAGCATCTTCGGAAGCCGAGGCAAGGTTGGATCATTATCAAACCTAACTGTAGCAGCATTGCGCACACACATATCTGTGGCAAAACGTCGTCGCAAATGCCCACTGATGTGTGCAATAATTCCATCCAGCCGTCTGCAGTGTTCTAGCCTCTCGAAACCCGTCCCGCTCAAACAGGTAGCGCAATTCTTCGCCTTGCCGTCTCGCGCTCTGCCAATCTTCGTAACACACCTAAACGCAGCCGTTAGCCACGTAAACATTTACTCTATCACCACCAATGTTCCCCGTTCTTCTTCATTGGCAAACTGCAGAGCACGCGATACAATTAAGAGATAATAAATTGAAATCACCTTTTTTCACCTGATGCACACGCAACGACCAAGTACATCACAGCACGGGAAGGGCATCGCTTACCTACCAACTGTCCGGGGAGAAGAGAAACGAGAGGTTTTTAATCGCCCGCAGAAGACGATTCTCTGGATCTCGTCGCGTGATGAAGGTTGAGATGGTACGTGGAATGGGTTGACGATCCCGTTTTACCTTCAAGAGATTGTGCCTTTCCATCAATCTTGGGAAAGCGGGTCCCGTTTCCTACTCGACCTTCTCATACGTTGGGTTTGTATATGGGTCTGTGTGATGAGTTTTTGTCTTTTATCGTTTGCAGACTCGTTTCCTAGCTTAGTACCGGGCTGATTTCCAACATCACTCGAAGACGAGTGCGAGGTGTTGTGCAGAATTTTCCTTCTCGATTGTTTTTATTATTTTGTACTATCCCCCCTCACCTTCACCAGCCGCCGGCGGCATTGTATAGACCTGTTTTATTAGTCCGTTCAAGGTCACATACGCGCACGACGCGATATCCGCATCGAAGATACCGTTAGCGAGCGAAGGAAGCAAAACGAAAGATTTCAATCGTCGTCCAAGCGACGAACACATTGCGAACAATCTCCACACGGTGACGCGACCACATACCATCAAAAGGTACATGATTTCTTCGCACAATTCGCAACAGAGCGCTCATACACACTGCCGGGTGGTTCATTACCGTTATGGATGGGTTGCCTGTGAAAGCCACACTTGCGCCCAAAGCGGGACGACGATCGTCTCCTCCTTCCAAAAACGACGGTACCAAATAACGTTAAGGTAATCTTCGCTCGCTTCCATCATTCAAACCCCGCAACCGTATGCGCCCTTCGGCCACACATTGCTACATATTTTCTGCCAACGGTGCCCAAACACACATATGCGCGCCCACTTAATGGAAATGATTAACCCTCGGAGCAAAGAGGGCCCAACCCCGCGTACGTACATACACACTTCATAAATGGGTCCACTTAATAAGCTCGGGCGACGATCGAGGACAAGCAAATAAAATTAACTAAATGAAGCGCTTTTTCCGGCGGTAGCCAGGCTGCGACGATGGGCACTACAACGGGCTTAACCTCGGTTGGAAAATGTTTCTGCACCTTGATTCGATTTCATTTCGACCAAAGTATGGCACAAGTGTGGAACAATCGACGCAACTAAATTATGCTAATGATTGACATGTTTAGCTGTAAATTAGGAGACACTTAACATTGCAAAACGTTTGTCAAATTGTGCGCAGTGACGATTGATGCAGCATTTACCGACAACAATAACCCATGATTGACAATTTAATTGCATCCGAGCATCGAATGATAATCTTCCAGCGCCACGAGAAATCAATCAGCTACACGAGTAGTGATGCAATGAGCGGTTAAGCATTAAATTCGCTTTTTCCATTATCGACCCCAGGACAGAGAAAAAATGCTACCGACTCAAACAATCTTTTTTCTCTCTTGCAATCAAAATTGCAATCAATTTGAAGCCACCAAAAAAAAAAAGGCCTTCATGACCGTCGTTGCCCGAAAAAAAGGAACCAAAACACAACACACTAAATCAATTGTGACGCCTTTTTGCGAGAAGAAACTGTCACTTTTAGCTTAGCTTTTGTGAACGAATCATCTCAACCAACCCATGGGCCATGACACAAAAAAAAAGTGAAGAAGGCATAGAGGTATAGGGATTGTGATCTTGAACACTGAGAAAGAAAGAAAACACATCCACTAAACGAAACCAGCTGATCTTGATTTGGCGAGAGGATTTCCGCAAAACCATTTTTTCCTCTTTCTTTTTGAATCAGAAAAATCCAAACAAAAGAGCCATAAAACGAAAGCTTTTTGTGTGCCGCAAATGGCCACTAGCTTTCGATCATCGATCAGAAAACGTCCAAGCGATCACATCTACTAAAACACAATTAAATGTAACATCTTTCGTGTTTCTGCTTTACTTTCATTCATTATCTTCTATTTATTGAATCAGACTTGAATTAAATTGGCCATGTTTTTCTCCTCTCATGAGAAAATTTACCCTCTTCTCTTGTGTTTTTTGTTTACAACTGGCTTCAAACATACCAAAAACAACCCGATCAGCAAAGCGTTTGCTAATCGAAATACAACAAGCGCTTCTAATCGATCATAATTTAATTAATTCAACGAAAGTAAACTCTAATTTTATCCACCTCGTGCACCATGCTGTCTAAACGGACGCCCCAACGCACCACGATGCTTCCTGGTGAGTCTTACTCGTGCCTCGTACGCATTATCTTTCAGCCACTCAGGTCATGCCTAGTGAACTACGCACAATCGTTTAGCACCGAAAGTATACGAATATCTGTGTTATTTTCACTTTGTTTCTTTTTCACTCTCCCTACCGAGGGACGTCTTTCTTCTTTGAATCGATTGTTTCCCGTTCGATCATTGGCAAAATAATAAAATCGAGCGCCACTTCTGTTATTGCCGTTGTTACATTTGATTGCATATCCCCTCCCACACCGTTCCTTTGCAAATGGGTTGCCCTTGCACCCGCGTAAATGTTGTTTCCGGTGTGCAATTTTTGCTTCCGGCCCACTCCTGTCCTTCCACTTGCTTCGGAAGGGAAAGGTTAATGGCAATTGCGATTCGATTTTTGTCCGGTGCGTTTCGATTTTACGTTGCCCAGCCGACGGTGGTCTGTTTGTTGGGCGCAACGTTTGCTTAAAGCTGCATTTAATTGCAGCAAGGTATAAGAGGAGAGTGGAATTAATTTCGATTCTCTTTATGGTCTGCTACTGCATTGTGTCGGCTTGCAAACGGAACTGGTGAAGATGAGCGTATGAAGAGAGAGAGAGACAAAGCAATAACGGTTTTCTATTTTTACATATTCGCGAATTATGTTAACTTAAGGGAAACGAAACATTTGCTACCAAAACAAACGAAACGAACATATTTCAAACAATATCAAGACGGGAGATCAAACAATGACTTCTGTACTTAAAAAAGACACCCCTTTTTCTCTGTTTTTCTCTAAACTAACTCTAATTTATCTCAATTAGGTCATAGACAAAACCCTAACCAACCAACCTTAACCCCAAAAGCAAACAAACAATTATCAACAACCTGACCAAGAAATTGACAACGAAAAAAAAAACCAAACTTAATCTACCGAAAACGCGATCGGCTACATTTCGACACTTCCCGTCAGTAATAAGACGATCCTTCACGCAACGGTGGCCGACAGCGGCAGCCCAAAGCACCCCAACAACTCGCATTAAACGTTCAAAGGTACGCCCGATTGACGATCATTATCAGCTGCTCGCACGAGCTTAACAATCTGTTAATCTCCTATCCGTGGGTAGTACAGACTGATCGAGATCAGTTTTCACATCAATTGAGACAAAACAAGAATAAAAAAAACAAATATACCATCACATCCGTCCACTTTTCCTTCCATTCTGTCAGGTCAATAAATAACGACAAACTGGGGGAAAATTGAGTAACCCAAAGGCAAGAGAGCGACGAGTAATAGCATAGTATTTTATGCACACAGATCGTTTTGGAAGCTCACTGCAGATTGGACGACGTTACCGCACAGTTTTCCAATTCCATAAAACAATAAACGTTTGCTGTTAAGGGTGGTTTTTTATCATTTTTAAATCGACCTAGTAACGATGATACTTCCCCCTCCTCTATGGTCGATAAAGCTTAAATTTCACGATCGTCCAAATGTTCGCCAAGCTAATCAGGAAATCGAACGATTCCGCGCGACACGCTAAAGTACCATTTTCGGTATTCAAATACAAGCTTTTCATGTTGGTCAGCGCTCTCCGGCCACCAGTTACTTACGACGGCGCCCGATTTTCAGAGCGATCACACTCGTGGTAATAATTTAGCAGAAATTACGACCCAACTTCAATCTAAACCACTAGGGGACACGGTAGTAACAGTGCTACTATATCAACCACTACCACCATCACCACCTAGGCCTAGGGATAACCTTTTTCCGACCAATTTCCAAAAGCCATACAGCGGTCGTATGACAACCGCGCCTCCTAATCGCGTGTCTCGCATGCAGACAGCCAGAGAGTTCCAAGCGTTCCATGAGACGGGGAACACGAACGCAGTTACGTCGCACTGTGGCCTTTTTGCTGGGCGTTCTCATATGCACAACCACATAACGAGACCAACCCTGCAAGGGGCGGGGGATGGGAGGAGACGTTGGAAAGCGGGATATTGGGTTGAGCCCTTTCGACGGCCCCAGACACACACACACAAACGAGGTGGACGTACGTCTTGATCCTCCCTCCGGTGTTACATAAGTGACACTTTCGCGGCAGGCATCAGCAGTGGTCGCGTGGATACCCTCCCGTTTCAATAGAGCAGTTCGCGTTTGCGTGGGCAGGAGAAGGTTACTGTGAGTATTTTTTATTGTTGTTGTCTTGAACCTAATTCCTTGGATCAGCAAAGAAATACCTGACTGTTGAAGTTTTTTAAGCTATCTTGGGGTTTTGATCCGGTTGTATCACAACTCTTGTTTTTGTCTTGGGTGTCTTTGTAGCAGCTACTGCAGGTTGGTGCTACCCCAAAAGCTGGTCAATATTCGAATTCGCAAAAGGTTCTTTCAAAATGTCGAGTCCGTTATATATCAGAAAGCGAACAACCATAGCCTTTTTACTATAGAACAAACCAAACGCCCTGCGTACTCCTGCGGCCATATCGTAAAAGGAAAGAGGACGACATAATGTCACACATGCTGGGATCAAGAATTGAGGTTATATCGCAGCGTCTTACCCGATTTCAACGCCAAAAACAGCGAACGTGCACCGTGTGTCATTTGTGTCCATTTATGGTGAGCGTCACCAACCTTCCCCACCACACAAGTCAAGCACTTCAGAACGGGTACGACATTGGTCGTAAGAGCTAAATCCCAACCCGGAGATCCCTTCGCAGTGCAGAATATATCCAATTTGCACTGCAGTTATGCGATGTCTCGGACAGTGTTAGTCGAGAAGGAGCGGAAGAATTTCAGTTGACTGATCCCTGCACGTAGATTAGATTGATCGAACGATTCTGCGCGACACGCTAAAGTGTCTGATCGTGTCCTGCCATCTTGGCTGCAAACTTGGTGACATTGCATCACTCCCACATTAAGCACAACCCCATGACTGTGCGCGGGTGGACGACCGCAGAGTGAAGCAATCAACAAATTAAACATTGCAACACACCGTGCGTGGTCCAGACAGGTCAAAGATCGTCAAAACATCGCTGGCTACGTTGGTGGGGTGGTAGGTGAGAAAATAAAGGGTAATCAATTTGTACTTTTGGTCTCGCCAATAATTGTCCAGGCAAAAGTCAACCACACGACCTCATCGCAAATCTCAGCGGGCGTATGCGACCGCGTGACAAAGCGGCCCCACTAAATAGTTATTTTTATTAACCTCTTGATACAGATTTATCATATGACTCACGCATGCGCATGCCGCGCACTAGGCATAGGCTCGTTCAGAATGAATCATAATTTTGATTTTATGTTACGTCCGCAAAATTGTGTTTTTATTACCCTCTTCCAAGCACAACAACAATCAATGAATTTCGAGTTTTGTTAATGGCCCCTTAACAACGCGATGGTATAGTAGGTCACACACACCCAACAGACAGACACACATAAGGAGAATGATAGCAGAGACAAATTGATTCGCACCACCCCGATTGGTATAAAAGTTTGATCAAACCGCCCGCAGTACGCAAATAGTTTTGCGAATCGAAACAATTTTACAACGCATTCTTAATTTATGACCCTGCTGCTTGTAAATCATTTTGAGATGCCGTGCGTAGGTTTTGAAAGGTGCATATTATCGAGCAACAATCATTAGACGACAGTCGGCACCGATATGGTACGGGGTGATGTTGTAAATCATGCCCAATGGGTGGTGAGCAACCTGTAAGCTAATCATTTTTCGGATGATAATTTCATTGGTCTTTCTTGTTTCATGTGCCTTCGATCATTGCTTCTCCAAAATCTGTCACCTTGGCGAGTCGCCGTAGCAAGTGGTAATCTTGATTACTGCAGATAAATTATTTCCAGTAGCCCAAAACCACACCTGATCTTAACGCTTAAATGCCTTTCATTTTCCAATCCTACCCTAAGTCGTAATGATGCCGCGTGGGCACGTTGTTGCCCCTTGCACTGCTGCACATTCTCGCCATCGTTGGGAAACGCATTCAATTAACACTCCATCATTTCTATGATTGTGCCGTGCTTGCACGCAAATGTTTATGACTCCACCAGCCATAATAAGTCAACTTTTACTCCCAGCCCCCATCCTATCACCGAAAAAAATACCCCACCCCACTGTATGAGCATGTTTAACTCAATTTCTGCCCCTCTTCAGCATGGTTAAAGTAGCATAGAAGCACACCACTTTACGCCGTCTTGAACCCAGTATGTTGCACCAAACGAAAAGCACAAGAAGTGTGTTTACTCAATGCAAACAAATTACTCCCCAAAAAAAAATAATCAACCAATCCATCGTACCAACCTTCCCCTAGGTCCTCCGGTAAGGTTGTGCGCTTACCTTACCCAAACACAGAACATACCGAGAGCGGGCTAGGAGGTTCTCCCCCATTTCCAGACGTTGCCTGCCAGGCAGCAAAGGTCAGTGCTTTCCCATTAATGCCACGATCGAGCAGCCGTTCCACCAAAATCGTATTAAAAACGCAAAATCGCATGCTAAAACAAAAAAAAAGGCGCGGTGGGAGGTTTTTGTGTAGTGCGTTCGAAAAACAAAAAGGGAAAACTGAGCGCCGCGTGCCGTCGGCGCGTTCGAATCGAGACCACCGTTCGGTTTGCAAATCGTTTGCGAAAACAAAACCTAAAAATACATTATGGTCAAATATCATTCCTTGATTATTGAGAAGAAGTAGGAGGAGAAGCGATGACGTTTGACGTCTTTCTGACATTTGTCGGAGGCAAAGGGTACACCTTTTAATTTCCCACCCACCCCAATGGCAGCTACAACCATTTCAAATGGTTACCGATGTTTTCAAACGAATGTAGACCAAGTCGAAGCAAGCTTATAATTTATTTTAAATTATCATTGAACATTAAATGGAAAGAACTGAATACATAAACTACAAGTCTGCACAGTGCTCTTAAACCATTTAAATACTTTTTCTCAATTTTTTTAAATGAATTATGAAAACAACACCACAACACAATCAACGTGCAAATAAACTTCCCCACACAATGCACCACACAATGACCGCATGCAGTCGACCTTCACGAGCTTCCAGCAACATACCCACGCACGGGTTCTTAATCTTTCTCTTCACGAGCCATCCAACCGTTACCCCGACGAGCACGTTTTCCACCGTCCACGTTGCCATGCAGAGGAGGTGCCACGTTTTGTTTGCATTTTGTTTCACGCACTTCCGCCGAAAGCCCCGTTCTTGGAGAAGCATTTAAATAATGTGGTTGTGTTAAGTGTCTTTTGCATGTGTGTTCTGTACAATGCTATCGCTCATCCAATCACAAGATGCGTTAGCAGCAAAACCATCATCACCATTTGAATGAATATACACGATTCAGTAAACGATGAAACAATAGTATTGACGTAATACTTTTTACTTGAAAAAACTGGTTAAAAAAGCGATAAGAAAATGGCCAGAAAACGGGTATTAATGTTTAATGTAATGTGCCGTACATGTAAATACGGTAAGAATTATGTGTTCAGCAGAAACGGATGATATAACCAGAAATAGAGATGAACAATCGTGGACACCTTTATCATGTTTCTACAACTTTCACTAGCTTATGCAATTGAATAGAAACTGCCATCTTCAACATACGATTAATAATCTAATACTTCCTTCCCTTTCCATACGATCCACCAGACAAGTCCTGCGTACGATCGTTAAGCAAGATCTATTGCCTTCAAACAGGCTTACCGGCGATAAAACGGAAACAATACGTACGTAGCGAGTAGTGCAAAACTGTCACCTATTCTCGTACCTATCGCCAACAGTCAAGTCACCCAGGCAACTGCTTAATCGTATGCAATAAGTCATACGTTGCACGTAAGTAGCGGTTAGTATCGTGGGCTTTTTTCTTCCCTTAAGCTCGAGCGTTTAAGCGTAAGATGTTTTTCAATCCCCCAAAGTGTGCTGACAATTCTGCATCCTGCATCCGGGGAGAGAACACTGATGAGGGAAAACAGATTTATGCGTAAGACCCATCCGATCCCATCCGAGACCCAACGTACGCACTCTCTCTAATGCGCTCCGGAGGTGAAGAAGTCGTTGGCCGTGTCATGTGACAAGGATTTCCGATGGCTCAGCTAGCTCCCGTCAGCTTCTAACCGCGCTATTGTAACGGACGTAAAAGAAAGTGGATCGTACGCCATGACCATCGCTCCCTGGCGAGTTCCGTTCGGAATGGGATGCTTCATCGTTCGTTCGTTCGTGGTTGAGCTGTTCGTGCGTACGCAAATACGATGTACACTTCCCTACGTTTGCTCCTTTCCGTCTGCACGTCAATCGCTGCTGGATGACTTGAAAGGGGTTTTAGTTTTTTTAATTGAAACTTCCCCACGATGTTTTTTTTTCGTTTTGGTTGCTACCAGTGCCTTTTTACTCAACATCATCCCGGTTTTTACTCTTCTTAAAACGTCAGCCCTAAAAGCGCCAAGCAAGAAAACGCCTTCAACCGTGTAACCATCGCGAGAATCCAACTGCACATAAAATACATGATGCACACAAACACTAATAAAAACTTGTGCACCCAATGGTAGTTGGGGCTTGGTACGATAAGTTTTTCCTCGCTCGATAATTCCCCGTTGCAGATGAGGAGGAGGAGATTTTTTTTCTTCTTCCTCGCTTTGGCTATTTATATTAAATACTAAACATGCTTCTTTCCCGCCAGCCGTCCATTAAAATCACAGCTGGAAATGAAAATGCATAATCAAGCGAACGGAAAAGTACAGGTTCCCTGTGCAAATCGATTGGCTTGGGGCTGACCTCAGACACAGACCACCCCCAACGCTTGGAAAGCGGCTTAGCAAGCAGGCGTACACAACCACACAGAACGCATGAGATTGGAATTATTTCTTTTCCAATTTTTCTTCCCCAACAAGTACAATTGTCGGGTTCGAATGCTGCTCGCGGTTTAGGCATGCCCGATATAACCGAATCAAAGTTCATCGAGGAGAAAATTAATTCCTCTACCCTCCAAATCAGGTCGTCTAGAGCGCGTGGAGCTCACGTGCTGCGAGGAAGCTACAAGGCGTCAATTGTATTAGAGAAAGCAATTATGATTAGACGTGTTAACCAGTGAGCCTGTTGCCACTCAGAATGCCACTCAGGCTCATTGTTATTGAAATAGCTCTTTAAACGAATAGATGCGCGTAAAGACGTATGGGATCTCTGCTTAAAGGTAAGTGAGACATTTTCTATAACGTCAGTTGGTTTTACTTCATGAAAATGAATGAAAACCCATTAGAGAAAGTCTGCCAGTTCTAACTCTCATACATGAAGTCATACACAATTTTCATTGCCAGCCATCTTGATGAGTGTCATAACTTGTTTAAAAAAGACTGAATCGAAACTTCGAACAAAATAAGTACGGACAGCGTTTTACCAAAACTCCCACACATACACTTTCTAAGATTTCCCTTTATACCACGTTTGAGGGTGGTTCGTTTGGAGCATTTTGCTTTAAATTTCAATTTTCAACCCAGGCTAGCCTATAAACCTATGATTACTAATCGCTGTAGGGACGTTTTTTTACCATTTCGATTCCTTCCATAGAAATAGTTTTTACTTTCGTCAGTTTGTTTGCTGCTCATCATAATGAAATACTCCCACCGTATGTTTCCACCTTGCGTACCCATTAATAACACCGAACGATTTTGGCTCTCCATAAAGGAATGGTTTCAAATATCACTCGAAATTAGACCAAATCGTGACCGGAGAACTTTTTTTGTGTTTGCTCATGCATGTAGACACATACAGGATCAAAATTACTTTTGATATAACGATTAGGAAAACACTTTCTTTGATTGTGTTTAAAAATTTCAAATAAAACGTTAATTTTTAACATAACATATTAATTTAAAAAGAAAACCATGTATTTCAATCCAAAATGATGAACCACAATTAAAATTTTAGTCTAAGTAAAGAAGTTTGGAAAAATCTTGTTTCACAGACACATACTCTTTCTTCAATACGTATCATTCTGCCTTAAAGAACCTAATCTTGCTTTGTTGCTCCCTTCTACATTCAATCTACTTACATATTTTCTAGGACAACAGATCCATCGAACAGAATCAACACGACCCTGTGTTCGCTCGTACCAGTTCTTGACCAGCATGAGATTTAAATATTGATTTTTGCCATGCGCTCTCGACATTCACTCGCGGCATAACCGTAACAGTGGTAGCGCAGCCCATTGATTGGCGCGTTGCATATGTTTCTTTCCATAAATTTGATTGAACGGCCCAGCTTCACCGAGCAGTGGGCAGCTAACTAGAGAAAGCAATCGCACAAAAAAATAAACCACTGACACACACCAGCACCCATTATGCCCTGGGATGATTGTTTATTTACATTTTATGGCACTTTGGGTAGCGATCCGAGCTACCAGAACGCCGTGTTTTCTGCGCGTCAATTGTTTATTTATGCAATTGCAACTGCACTTACAGTATGGGACGACGGCAACGAGCAACGATCCTCTCCCAGTGTGCTGCCCAGGCTTGGATCATTTTGTTCAAATGCCATTTGCTGCTTTGCCCTCCCCTAGAAGATGGCTAGACGAACCGCACGATGCCGATGGATCTTCATACATTGTAGCGAGCGTGGCCCGGTTTGGTTGCTGTTTTGAGTGGCTTGCCGCATACATATGCATTAAGAAAAACACCCAAGAAAAGTGCCTGCAATTTACTTCTTCCTTTACAGCCACAAACTGCTCACGGTGGTTTTGCTGTTCTTGCCTACTTTCTGAAGTTTCTCCCTCCAACACACCATCCTTTGCTCCCCCCCCCCGCCCCTGTTTTGGAAAGTTTCGTCTGGAGGCGTCTGCAGCAGCGTTCTAAGCCTTTACTGATTTTGTCGGTGCATTTTCTTGCGAATCATTCTCCCCCAGGTTTCAATCATGTCCCACTTTCTTCCTCATCTCTCACATATCCACAGCGCTACAGCTCCAGTCACGAGATCGCGATCTCACTAGAATGCATCCCTACCTACCAAGGGTATGCTGTTGAATATTCAACAGTGCAAGGGATACAAAGCGATGGGAGAAAACACTTCAAAAACTGCAACCGGAGAGAACCAAAGAACCCTTCCTATCACTTCAACCATCCCCCACCACCCTTCCTCCCTGCACCTCATTTATTGCATCACACCGAAAAGTGCATACATTTTACTGCCTACTCGTGCTTTCCGTCCCAAAATCTTAGGCGCAAAGGCAGGGTTGACGAAACCCGGGGGCATGGAAACCAAAAATAGGCCAGAAGTCTTGCAGTCGTGTACTTGAGCAAAGGGGCAACAACAAAAAAACGGTACTTGCAAGAAGGCATGGGGGCATCGCTTCTTCAGAACAACAGTTTGTGCAGCGACGATTTGGCGATTTGACTAATGCAAAATCATGCGCTGCAAGCGAGGGTTTTCCACTCATTACTCGTTTTCACCACGGCGTTGGAGACAGGGCTGGGAAAATCGGCGTCGAAACAACCCTCCCGATGCAGTAATAAATGAAGAGAAATAAAGCTGCAATGGATTTCCACATCCGGCACGAAAAGCGGTTGGCTGCCGAATCGAGAAAGTTAGCTTCGGATTAAGACAGAGTGGAGAGTGGGGTGGGGGGGGGTAGAGCGGGGCTGGTTCCTATTTTGCATTTTTATGTAATTTTTCCACCACTCTTCGTCAACTTTTGACTTCCCGAATCAGCGATCGTACCGTATCATTATGATTGCTCCGGTTTTTTGTTTTGTATTCGTGCTATTTTTTTCATATTTTGTTTCGTTTGTACACGGTGCGCACCGCTTTATTGACTTTTTCCACGATCATGTGCACGCCGGTGTGCGGGTGGTGAATCATTTCCATTTTGTTTTTAATGCGCTTTGTTGTGTATTGTTTCGTGCGATCTAAGACGAACCGTGTATCAAAAAGCCGCGCGCCAGAAGTCTCAATACCGAGAGTCCGAGTGCACTTGCCGTGCCGTACATTTCAGTGCAACGACCTGTGCCGCGGGGCACGGGCCTTCCCATCCAGTGTGGCACGGATCGTGTAATTCGAAACGTTGGAAGCATGCAATTAAAGTCATATCATTTGCACTTTTATGGCTTTATTTTTCACCACCCATTTCGTTCCATACAGCATCGCAGGTTTGCGTCTAAGTCGAATTAAAAAAAAGGGTTAGCATGCGGAATAAAAAAGCATATCTCTCTGCGTTATCTCTCGACCAGGTGATGTGATACTGTTTTGGAAGAAGTAAGTCAGACCCGCCCAAACAAATGTTACCCACTGCGACACAAAGGCTGTGGTTAACGTGAACGGAGAAGATAAACCAATTTGACACTTCAAGTGAAAACAACATCAAAACATTGAATAAATAGACATGGCAACAAAAGGGAAAGACATCACCCATCACGCCATTGTGCGGCGACAAAATAAAGGTCTCAAAGCACAAAATAATGAACTTCAATTTACGATTGCCCACACACACCGCCAGCTTAACGACGAGCTGTTGCCTGGGAAAACAGCTGTTCCGTAGTTCACTCATAAAGAGAAAAGAAGAGAAGGACATGTCTCATCAAATTTAAAATAATCTTTTGCGCTCTAATGTTTAAAAGGAAAGTGATGCTTTGAGGAAGAAAGTCACTCAAGTAGCAGTCGCAGATGTTGTTTGTAACTTTTGTTTCACAATATTATTAAAACATATTGTTTTACTTCTTCCAATGGTTTGGAGTATACCAACACCTGAAACAAGTACGCCACCATCAACAGGCAAAATCAATTGCAAAATAATTGATTCAATTAAGCACAGGCTAACATCTGACAATTGTTTTGCCATTAACCCCAATTAGACAATTTCATCAACCAACCAATTCGATGCCACATGTTCTCCCACTGCAAGCAAAACCTGCACCTCCATCAACATGTCTTTCTCTTATAAACGATTTGCGACAGTATAATTGCCCAGTGTGCTCGCCAATGATGAAATGTTCGTTTCGATTTGCATACCTCCCCCCTCGATTGCCACCCCCGTTGTGCGCAGTGGTTGTTTTCGATGCACATCGCCTCATTTCTCGATCGAACTGATCGGCCCCCCCTCAGCTGGGCTGCAGCTTAATGAAAACGATCAATTACAACCTCGATTCCAGTCCGATCAAATCGGATCGCAAACATCTTATACCACCCAGAAGAACACACGATACATATCGTTGTACAACGCAGCACGCCAGGGGTGAAGTTCCCACTTCCTGAGATATTGCATTGAGCTTTGAAAATGCAAGGGGGAGGGTTTAAACATTCAAACGAACCAACGTCTCTAACTCTAACTAATTAGCAGTGATAGGCTATGCGCCATCGAAATGGGAAACTTTAGAGGTAAGAAATGTCACATGACCAGGGGTGAGAGGGAGAGCGTTGTCGAAGCGCGTTGAGTTTTGGGTGGGCGTAAAATCAACTCATTTCACATTGTGTGACAGCAAAGTAAAAAACAGGAAACGTAACAAGGATTGAGCCAAGATTTACATATTTTTCGAGTTCCATGTTTTCGCAGCCGTCCTGTGGCTATTGTTTTGTTTTAAGAGTGAGTTTTTTTTTCTAAATTTTCCTTTTTCTCATCAGTTTTTGTTGGTTTTCATCTCGCTTTTTGTTCGAACAAAACCCAAATGAGTGCAACACTACACTTCTACTACCTCCAAAGTCTCTCATTACCATATACTTGCGATCTCTAATTAGCAAAAGCCAAATTGCCTTACCCGGGCGGACCAATTATTGGCCGGAGGGTTTTCAGACATTTCCTCCACCCAGTCCGACTTTCCCTGTGATACGTAGCGAGTATCCGTGAGGGTAAGGGTGGAAAATCAATAGATAAATCGAGCAAACACATCAATCGTTCTCTCACCCACAACAGGACAAGTCGTCGCAAGTTCACTCTTCAGCAAATAAGAAACTCCCTTTTCTTCACTAATTTCCAGCGCCAATTTGCTTTATTTGCCTTTGTACCCCCGACGCAATCACACAGGAAAGGTTGGGGCCAACACCTATGTGAATGGAAAGATACGGCGGGGCCACTTCGTTCATTTTCCGAAAGTGCTCACACCTCGGGCATGGAAAGGGAAGGGAAGAAACCGGAACACCGCTAACGGATTGCGCAGTGGAGATGCATTACAACATAATTAAGATGAAAACGCAAATGGGTACACAAACACCTCGCATGTTAAATTAGTGATCATCCCCCCCTAACGCAATATGGGCGCCCATTGTAATGAGATGAAGCGCGAGCATCGCAATTAATCCGTCGATTTACGAAGAATCGATACGTTTCGTTCGAGGAAATATTTTTTTGGATGAGTAAATAATAATCTCTTTTTTTTGTTGGGTGCAAGATTGACTTACAAGAGCCGGCTACATCAAAAAGCCCTTTTCAACATCGGTTAAACCTATAAAACATTAACAATCAACCTCAAAATTGATCATGAAATGAATGAAAAGACACCGCTGAACCCATTCGCCATTCAAACGAAATACATATATTTAAACCCATTAAAACACACACACACGATATTGCACAGGCAAATTCCTAGCCCCACACAAAATGTTTGCCCGATCATTAAACTGCTGCTGATAAATCAATTTTATTACTTTACTAATTCTCGAGTTAATCCTTAGCTCTCGAAGCCGCCACTACGGTATCGTGACCAATATCGGTCCGCTTTTGAATGGCTGAACACACAAAACGGTTACAGCTGCGGTCAAGCATCCTTTTATTACTTTGCTGGCGGTACACAGAACACATAAAACGGTGACCCGGCTGCCGGATGCTAATCCTTGTGCGGCGAGAAAATTACTTTCTGAAGGTGAGCGAAACCGCGACCGCTTAGAGACGCCCGGGCGATAATTCCAAATAATTTTAAGAGGGTTCCAGTAAATTTCAAACTTTTTTGACCTCTCGAAATTTAACAGCGAGCACCGTGATTGATTTATGAAGATGAAAAAGGATTACTATGTATTCTGTATAAGCAGTGCGAAATTTCTCAGAAACAGACGAAAACATTTCTTCCTTAGAGATTTATGAAGCAATGGTACCAATTTCTTCTTCAAAGTATAAGCCAACAGTTCCTCTTATCTAAAAACCGTCTAAATTCCAAATCTGACTCCCAGACCACCCACCTCCCCTGCTTCACACGCTACAGGGCTTCGGTGTGGTGATTTTGTGACGGTGATGCCTCGTTATTATTCAATCGTCACATTAAATTGGATTAGACGTGGTGCGGCGTTCCAAACGAGCAAACGAGCGCCCACCAAGAACCAAACCAGCAGGAATGAATTCAAGCCAGTGACGTTGGTGGAAGTGGTCGACATTTTCTCTTCCCCTCTCTCTCGTCTCGTATCCCCCTTTCAAATCATTATATTTTCACATTTTGACCCACACTCAAAAACTGTCACCTTGAGGCACCTTGAACAAGTCACGACGACGCACCAGTCGGTGCACCTCCATTTCGAATCCAACAGTCCTCGTTCGGCAATTGAGACAGTGGATGGAAGAAGTGCATGCACCGCTGTCTTTTCACAGCCACACACACACACACATATCAGCATCGTGCCGCCCGATTTTCCTACCGATCACCTCCAATCCATAAGGTGCGCGTCTTTTGTCATAGACACCCATATCCCCACAAAAGCGATAAATGACCATTTGGAGGTGCGTTTTACGAGGTCTTGAGGTCTTCATATCTTGTTCCACGATTCCCAAGGTAGCGGTAACTGCTTTTTCGGTCCATATCGAATGCAGGGGAGGAAGGGCGAGTGTTCTTCACATGGCACTAACGCAGGCACTCCGGTTTTGGGGGCGCGTGTCACACCGCACGAAGAAAAAAGGGCTCGGCGCACTCGTGGCGTACAGTTGCGGTGGACCCACTGACCAAATGACCGTTAGAGAGTAGGGCATCCGTGGGTGGAAGCGAACCCTTTTTTGGAGGCGACAATCATTTCCAGTTACCCGGGCCCGGCGACACCGACTGATCGGCTGGATAACGACAACACTCGCGCGGGCACACTGGGAGCGCAGCTACTGGATTGACTGCGGATTCCAAGTTAGTGGCAGTCGTTCCTGAGGCCACTCGCACACGTCATACTTAATTTGGATCGAAGTTTCACAGCGACTTGACTTTTTCTCTAACAGACGGTGTGGTAAACCCAAGACCATTCGGCTGTGAAGCATCAACAATGTGATTCAAGAGAGTTTTTTTTTTTTGGAAGGAGTAGTAACTGGTAAGAGACTTTACTTTTCCTCTCAAAGTCCAACATGTGTGACAGTGATTGTCACTGGTAGTAATTAGTGTTCAAGTGTTAATTTACAAGCAGGTTGAAGGAGTCCAATTATGGCAAACAAACAGATGTATTAACGATAATTCTTCGCAAACACAACACCTGTGCCATTATTA
>KB697849.1:0-29537 GCA_000349165.1 Anopheles christyi
CATAAATCACACGGATGGTACACACCTCTTCCCTTTTTTCCGGTCCATGGCAAAACTAGCTACTGTTCTGTAAAAGGTACTCCAAGGAACTGCCCACAATGACACACACACACACACATGTGAAGCCCGCAGACACTGGAGTGCATTTCCGGTAACTTCCCTTCACGCGAGAACAGGTTGATAAAAGTGATTTTACACAATAATACACACACACACACATACCACAGTATCTGGACATCAACCGTTTCTCCCATCATCTCCAATGACCTCGATTCGCAGATTCAGGTCGCTCGCTCAGGTCCGCAACAACACGAGAGGGGAAGAGGAGTTCCACCCAACCATCAAGAAAAAGGGGTCAGATCGACAGGCTGAAAGGGGTGAGTGGTAGTAGTGGGCACACGGCCTCCAATTCCAACCAAGGATAGCCAGCAGCTTTGTATGCTGTGTGCTAACAGGGAAGGAGAAGGTGGCAGGTGACGACACAGCATACATGCACACCGAATGTTTCCTTCATTTGTTCACTGCAACAACAACGACCTACGACAACGACGAACACGATCGGTTGCTGCTGCAACCTGTATATGGGATGGGGGGGGGGGGGGGGGGGTTGTCGTTCGAAAACAAACAAAATGGAAACCTTCTGTAAGGTATGTGACAGAACATATCATTGTGTCTTTATTTTAGCACCTTCTATCTAGCAGCGGGTGGCGGGCTGCCATTTCTTGGCCTCCATCGCTTTTTTCTTTTTGCGATGAATATGGCGGCAAATGGCAAGTAATGTTCTATCTTTACCGAACGCGTCTTCACTAACCGAGCGATTCCGTATGTATTTTGAACCTAATGATTTATGCAAAGCGGAAAGCAAAGGAAAGGACTTATTGCATGCACTTTTGAGCCCTTGTTGAGGGTCCCAGCTTCTTCCAATCACTTGTTTTAGCTTTGCAGCAGGTTCTCGATTAGGTAATTACTCTTAATCAAAAATGTGTAACACAAAATGCATTAAAATAATGTAAAAGCCGTGTTTGCATGGAAAACGCGTTACAATCTAACAACGTTTATGAACCATTATCAGATTAGAGAAGTATCTATTTAACCATCGTATCAAAATGATTCTTAGCCGTAAACCACTACACATTGTGTGTTGCTGACTTGAGCCGAGCCTTTTTTTGTTACCTTATCTAAAGATACACTCACACGCAAACCTTCCTCCTATCTGTGCGTTTTTATAACACGCCACACCACATATCAGTGTGCATGTGCAGCTCAAACTGCTCCATTTGCTGTGTGCTGCAATGAAGACGTAAAGCCGCAATCAAAAGAACGACGTGGTGCAGTCTCTCGTTGTACAGAAATTGATTTATTTTTGGACCACGAGGTCAGTGGGCCGCGCCAATGTTCGTGTTTAGCGCATCCTCAACACACAGCCACCCGATTTTGCCCATACATCTATACATACAATCCTCCCCTCTGCCGCCCTTCCATTCGATATAATCAACAATGCGCGCAACGACATATTGCACTCGGCTGCGCATCAATGCAATTTACGCTCCCAGTGGTGTCTAATTACCAAACTGCGTGTAATGATGCAACTGAAGATGATTTACCTTTTTGCCAGATGAAGAGATACTAAGTGATCTTTTGAATGAAACACTTTCTTCTAAATAAGAAGTTACCAATAATGAATAATTTAAACACTGCTCCATTAGAAATACGATTATCGCGCTCGACTACTACACAATTCAATTACTCATTAGTCACGATAGAAATAAAATAAAAGCGAGATAAGATAGGCGAAAAGGTACAAGTTTAAACCACGAGGGGAGGGGAGGGAATCAATTGAATTGAAGATGCATTTGCCATTTTGCCTCTTCAGTCCAGCGATGATACGCTGATGTAATACAGGATGGAAAAGCTTAATGTTGTGACTAATAGGTGCTCTATAAGATGCGTTACAAAGGACGCTCACTACAGCGCGATGGTAATGTAGGGGGGTGTTTGTTAAATTAATCAAAAAGGATTACACCATCTAATTGGCAAATGCAGTAGCAATCATGAGTAATTAATTGTGCACGAGAAATAGTATATTGCAGCCTCGTCTTCCTCGTGTTACATCAGGCGCACGAAATGCGCTTCATTTACCACTTTGCACGCAAAATAACGTTTACCATTTTTTTCTTCTTTTTTCAAGCATGTAAAGCAATGTGCCAAGGTATTCCGAAATTAATATTCATACCGAAATGGTAAATTAACATACAAAAAAAAAACAAAAAAACGCTCTAATACACTGTTAGCCATTGTGACATGTTAACATTGCTTCAAAAGACATGAAATAATAAAATACATGCCAATGTTGCATAAAAGTTAACCAGTTTCCTCTCACTCACCCGAACAACTACATTGAAAGGTTTGGCAGCGATACCGACGAAACGGAACAACAACAACTCAACGAAGTGGAAAGCACGAACAAATAATGCTATATGCTCCCGACCTATCCCAACTGCAATTGCACTGGTGCAAGCAATTGCATCATCACGTCATTATGCACATCGTTATGCTCTTTACCACGCCACGCCGGTCGAACGCTGAACGTACTTCATTATTGGTGATTTGATTTTGCTCCAGCAGATATACATTTTTCCGCCCAGTTTGTTGTTTTCCCACATCTCTTTTTGCTTCTATTATTATTGCCGGGATTTTGCGACCCTAAACGGAGATACTTTTTCGTTCAGTTTCCTTGTCTTTTTATCTGTATTACAGGTTTTGAGCATATTTTTGCTGATTTTGGATTGATTGGTGTGAATTTTAAGTAATGAGCGCCTTCATTATTTGTAACATAAACAAATCCCTGGCACACACAAGTTACCACGAGGAGAGGGTGGAGGAAAAAAAAGGTCAATATCGTACGTTCAACTTTTGGCGAAGTTTATTGAAATCGCGGTTCCTTCCAACATTTCCGTCAGTGGCAACAAAATCCGGTCAACGAGCCGAGCTAGCCACCATGCTGGTATAGAGAACGATTCTCTATTTCCCACTGAATACACATACACACACTCATATACTTGTGCACATAATCGGGTTCCTTTTACGAGGTCACTTCCGCTTTTGAGTCGCGATCAGTGCGCGCGCGCGCGCGCGCTCATACAGATCTGATCGTATGCAATGGTATTAAACGTTCGATTTGAGCAAAGAACAAAAAAAAAGCTCTTTCACACACGCACGTCGTGTACCAAGTGTCTCTATAGCAAGACGTTCATGGTCTCGCGTTTCGATTGAACGTTTGGGTCATGCAAAAGCGTGTTTACCTTGTAGGAGTTTACCCCGCTTTTGTGCTTACTTCCCTTCCCTTTTTGCTCACTGTTACGGTGTAACCCATTTCCGGCCACTGGTTCGAATTGTAGGTGAACATGATCGCTAAACTTGCTGCAGATCACATGAGACCGACGACCATTTTTATTGCCTGTTTTGATTTTAATCGAATTATTCTACGCAAACGTTGTACGAAGGGGGGTTTAGAATCTAAATTGCGAACGGAAACAATACATCAACATATCATCACTGTTTGATGACATTGCAATTCTGTAAACATTAAAAAATCCCCTTTACATTGCAATTTAATTGGCTGGAAGGCATATTTGGCAACAAAAGCCGAAACAACATTACGTATAGTTGATTGTGTCGTTGTTATAATTTTGTATGGATTTAGATCGATCGATGTCCTAACGCTCGATGAAAGCGACATCGTAACCAAGACGTATTAATTCATAGTTAAAATTATGTACATCTTTTGTGGCATATTCTCCACATCAAGGGCGACAAATTAGCATTCCCAGCCAAAGTATCCCCATGAAAAGCGGTGTAACTAAAACCATGTACTGTGTCGAAAACAACGAACCACCATTATTGTTTTCCGCCTTCTGACTGTCCTCGGACCTCGGACGGCCGGCCCTTTCCCTTAACCTTCCCCAAAAGGTGCGCCTTTACACACGAATGCAAACGAAGAACTTTCTCTTTTTGAACCAGTCACCACCACCGGCAGAGGTTGAAGGTGAGCAGTGAGAAACGCCAAGTTAAGCTCATCTACCCTCACTGCGAGAAAGTTCCACTGCTGCCGGTCAGTGCGTGAAAAATGCATTAATTGCACCAATGTTTGTGTGCGAGAGCGGGCTCATTAGCAACCGTTAAGTGTGCGTCGTTACGTATTAAAAGTAAAAACTTAATCATCGTAATAGATCGAGGAAACAAATGCATACAACTAATTCACATGCCTGCTGAAATCAAACCGGTACGGGGAGACGCAAAACTAAGCGGGTAAGAGGAGGAAAAATGGAAAGCAAAAAAATAAAAAAAAATTGCGGAAAACGGAAATTTATCGACCGAATGAATGGAAAGTGGTATCGGGTTGAAAATGAAAGGCGTAAGACGACCGATGCATGCGTTCGTTGCACTTGGCTGCACCACACTTCTGCTCTGGGGCGAGTGATTCCACCATCCCAGCGCGTTAATTTTTCCTTCCGGGCACCCCAGCCTATGCGCGCGTGCACACACCATTTTCATCCTTTTTCCTATCCATCCTTAAGCGAGTGTGTGTGTGTATGGTTGAGGAGGTGAAAGTGAAACTAATTTAATGCTACATTTTCCAACCGGTGGTTACTTTTTGACACACACATAAACCGGGTAACGTCGTTTTGTAATGTGACTAAAATAACGCATGAAGGCTCACATAGTTACCTCAAATACAATTTTACTACAATCAATGGCGATGTTTTATTTCATCAATTGAATCTCTCCTGACGAGACCGGACCGAGCGAGAATGATCATTGTGCGATCTCTAACCATCATGCTAATGTTTACTCAACTCACCTGTGAATTGCTGATCCCGTCATCCATGATTTTATCCGTTTCCATTTTCATCATTTCGGTATCCAGGGTTACGGAGTTCGCTCGCTACTGGAGCGGTTGCAGTTCACTGCTGCTGCTGTTGCTGCACGACTGCTGCACTGGGAGCACTCACACTCTCGTAGTTTGGCCCCACAAAAACAGACAAAGCTCGCGAAGGTGATTCCGTGTCGAACGAAATTCGCACCAAAACTTGAATGACTAAAATGAGTCGCACTAACGGCACTAGATGGGAACACTGTATACACACACGTGCACTGTACAACCGCTTTACGTTCGCACACACTCTAGGGAAAGCCTACTGGCAGCAAAATACCTGTCGAACCCAACACACAATAATTTAATAATCAGATCATAGTTTTACATTCGAAATTAACGAAAGAGAGATAGTGTGAGAGAGAGAGAGCGATAAAGAGGGAGAAAGAGAAGGCGATTGTGGATGTGGAATGGCATCGATAAAAGTTAGCGCTTTTGTGATTTACTTTTCACTTCCACGGCTGCAGCACAACATACACACACACACGCGTACACCAGAAGCTTTGAACTACATTAATTGATGTTCCGAGGCGATAATTGCAGCTGCACGCTGCTTTTTCACTGAGCCACCTTTTTTCATCGATGCCCCTTGCGATCGTCGATCGTGATTCATCTAGCCCGTTACACAATTACACACGCACACAGCAAACATACACAAAAAAGACACACACATACATATACTTTGTGCTGAAGAGCCGTAGGAGATATGGTGAAATGAAAAGAAGAGGAAACGCATAAAGTCGAACGACTGTGGATGAGTAATAGGTAGCTAAATGTAATGAGCCTAACGATAACGTTCCAAATATTCCTCAAAAACCTATCAATGAGAAGTTTGACAATAGTAAACATTCAAAATACAAGTCGTGAGCCCTTTAGCATTAATGAAAATCCCAAACATCCCCCGCGGGTCATTGTATTCGAAGTGCATTAGGATGCATTTATGCAGAGTGGTGCAGCAGTCGGGTGGAATGGTGGTATTTACTGGGGGGTATTGCAGAAGCAAAACAATATGAATCGCGCATGTAATAAAGAAGAAACTTCAAACCGACGACAACCGTCGACGACGTTCGCACTTCTCGCGCTCTCCCGTATGTTCTTCTCGGCGATACTCGACGTCGGCCACGTCTCACCGTAACGAGATGAAAATGAACTCTTCCTCCGTACATACTCTCATTCTCTCGCTTGCCGCTCGCTCGTCGTTGTTTGCTCTTTTTCCTCAGCATCAGACCATTATGCACATGAAGAGGCGAACATTTCCATACATTTTTCATCCAGTTTTTCCACGCACAAGTTTTTTCTCGACGGAGAGTGATACAAAAAAACAAAAAAAAAACAGCCAAGCGCACGGAGAGGTGAGAGAAAAGAAACATTTCATGGGTTTCATGTGGTTCCACGAGTACGATGCGTCAGCGACATATTTAGTGGTACGGTGTACACCATAATTAAACGAAAACCCAACTATACAACATATTTTTCTGACACACACAACCCACATACACACAGCAATTCATTCACACACACGATCCGTATTCTGGCTGCAGAACATCAACTTCATTGTAAAGATACTTTCGCATACACGCGCTATTGACTATTTCCACATAACAACGCGCCTATAATATTCCGTTAGCTTTTTTTCTCTCTGTTGCCTTTTCCCCAACGAACAGTGCACAAACACACACACTAGCGCCTGTGCGCACGCACACTGCGATACACAGGGCTGCCTGCTGCCATTGTACGCGCGCGGGTTTGCTACTTTTCTCTGTAACCAAGAAGAACGAATTACTCGCCTGCTGTTCTGCGTTTTGCCTTGTTATTCTTCCTTTCTACATCCCTACATCACAAACACATTCACACGAAAGAAAAGGGGTTTGCTACTATTTCATTAATTCGCTATATTCCGCTGCGATTAGATTGAAACAGCATCAGATCGTCCTGCAACTCAAATTGCACTGACCTGACGTCAAACGAAATCAATACGAAGCAGGATGGAAGAGCCTTCTTACTACACACACTGTTGTTCCCTGCAACTAACTATTAAAATATTGTTCTTTACTCTCAAAGCTCAGCTCAGCAGGAAGCCCTTGAAATGCATCACCATTTCGCGTTTTTGCAGAGATACTGATCTAAGTACAGGAATAAACGTGTACGTACTCCGCTAGCGTAATCAATAAAAAGCCTCGATTTCACATCATTCCACAATCGCATACGGGCCATCACACACCACTATTTAATTCACACTATGCCACTATACCACACACCACACCAACAACAGTAACGCAGCACACAACACACGTGGGCAAGGGACGGCGGGAACGGACAAGGAGTGTTTGAGCGCGCGTGTGTGTGTGTGTGTGCACAATGGCGGCGGGTTCACGTAAATCCCTAAAATATGTCACCTTAATGCGTTCGATGAACGAATGATCCCTACAAGGATCTCACACGCGAATGTGTTTTTCCGTACGCAGCTGACACGCGATGACTGCGTCCAACGAGCTGACGAGGAATTGAATGCCAAGTTTTACGCGACGATTGGCGACGCAAGCAAAAGCCTACGGCAGCAGCAGCACGGGAGAAACACGACACACACAGCGAGCCCCCATCCATGCACCTGCACGGGAAGAGAATGTGAGCAATCTCAATTCGTATACACACTTTTGATGCGTGTGATGCCACTGTGTTTGTGCGGCAACGAGCATTGCAACTCGCTCTTTCTCTGCCTCTCTCTCTCTCCTTCTTTCTCTCTGAAAACTGCTTCTTTTCTTTTCAGTGTGTGCTAGAAGAAGAAGAATAGCACACAACTACACGATTACTTCTGCTTACCACACACAATTGCACGCACACACACGCCCAGACACAAACAGGGGCAGTGATCTGCACTATTTAGAAGTACGATTCTATTAAAACCAGATCTTTACAACGCGTTTCTACACCGTTCAAGATGATTATCAGCACCCTATGACTGGAATAAAGGCAAAGGAACCGAATAAACTCTACGTTTCCACGAGCAAACTATCGCGTTACGATCCAATTGGAGGAATCGATACGGACTGCGAGAGCGAGTCTGCTGTCAACTGTTCGAAACATGGATTGGGTTCGATGACAATGTCAAACGCAGTAAAAGGGTTGTATCTGTACTCTGAGAAGAATTTTACACTATTTATTGTACGTAGCTTGTTTTCATTTAACTCGCAGTTTTTTTTCAATTCAATTTAGTTATATTGTTATGCGTTCGATATAATTTCGCACAATTGTATGAACAAAATTATCTGTAAAGTGTGATTCGAACAACACGTTCGAATATCCATTCTGTACAACCCTGAAAGGGTCGCTTGTCAAAGCCCATCATGCCAATCGAATAGAAGAGTGAGCGAGAAAGTGGATGTCTGCACGTGTGAGTGAGCGAGCGCGCCCCATTACGCTTTGGGACCAGTAGCCGTCGTCTTCGGGTTGGAAGTAAATTTTTGGCTGATAACAAGCGCCAAAAATATTAGTGTTTGAATGTTGCAAAAGCACCATCCCACCTTCAGATTCCCATCTCGGTAGTGGTGCGAACGTCCTGGCACAGAAAAGTAGAACAACCTTCTCCACTGTTCCAGCTCCCGGTACCATCACGGTTTACGGTGTGGAGTGTTTGCGGATTACTTTCGCGCATCCCCAGATGGTGGTTTACAGTGCAAGGCTCGTTGATGTTCGAAATTAGAAGCAACAAAAAAAAACAAGAGGTGCAAAAGTCAAAAGTGCGCAACAACCGTCTAGTGGGAGCAACGAACAAAAAAAAAGCCGAGGTACACAGGAGCGCCAACGATATGATAACGCGAAGCCGATGATGATGATGATGACGATGGTGATGGCTGTGATTTGATTGATAGTTCAGTGTTGTTCCTATCGTGCTCCCCTTACACTGTCTCACAGCACCGTCCATGTCTCGAAATACTGTGCTGGTTGCCTGCCCATCACCCTTCCGCTGCTGAAACAAAACGTGCTCCCCCTGAATTTGCCCAAACGTAAAATCCTTGAGTGAAGTGAATTCCGAAACTAAACCATGCGGTTAGAACACTGACCGCGAATGTGTGTGTAGGTCCGTGAGTGCGTGTGTGACCCAGTCGACAATAGTGTCTCCCCTATGAACTTCCCCCCAACTCCACCAAACACCCACCCAAAACCCTTTCGTGTTGTACCACGGCTTTTGTAGACGAGTGTGTGCGGCACCGATATTTTTGCAACAAAATCCGTGTGCAAGCGAGACGGCCCGATCTCGAAAACCGACTGAGTTAGAGGGTGGTGGTGTTGCTGGTGGTGAATGGTGTGCTGAGTGGATCCGTATCAGAAAAGCAAAACGGATACGATCGTCGTACGCGCGATGACAAAAGGTTGCCCACGCACCACCAGCAAGGGCGCAACATAGAAGTTTTCTTTCTGCTGAGGCAAGTCCCGGTGTACACCGAAAAAGTGTTCGGCACAGTATTGTGGTCTAGATAGTGTGTGCGAAACACAACCAACATCACATCGAGTTCCGCACACGTTCATCGTCCCCGCCCGCACCAATGCACGGCTGTGTGTTGTTCGCCTGAGAAAACGGGGGAACGTGTGAAGGTCGTCGTCGCCGTCGGTCAGCATAGGGCCACGACATTGCCGAAGTTTCGCGCCAAACGAACGGCGGTGCTGTATGCTTTTGTTTAGCATCGCATCATGATGACTCCAACGCAGCGGTGACCAATTCCTGGCCGACGTGTTTAATACGCACAGAAAGTGATCCGGCCGCCACAGACCCTCGCAGTGCGACACACGAGGACGGTAACGAGCATATTTCCTCGATTACCCGTTAGTTAGTACCCGTTGTACTTGTTTGTTTGACATAATCAACATACGGGCGTGGTGGTGAAGAGAAATACAACGAGCAGTAAAGAACGCGGTGTGAAACAAAACACAGTCGTCACAAACAGCTGTTGACTGTATGGTGTGAAACGGCAAAATTGCCACACTTGAACGTGTTTATCCATCGCCGTGACGACGGTGCGCAGGGCCCGGGCGAGCTCTCCACTAATCGCATCACGTTTGGCGGAAGCAAATTTCCAGTTCATTGGCTGCGGCGCTCCGTGTGTCGCAGGGGGAGAAGATTATTACCTCTCTCATGCCAGCGCGGGCCCTATAAGGACTCAGTTTTCGGCAAGCGGAGGAAAAAAAGCGCAAAAGAAGAAGTGCCATGGCGACTGGTGCACGCGGTGACAGGAAGATGCGTGTGGTGGCGCTGGTCAGTGGTGGAAAGGATAGCACGTACAACATGATGCAGGTGGTGGCGGAGGGCCACGAGCTTGTCGCACTGGCGAACCTACATCCGAAGGATCGGGACGAGCTGGACAGCTACATGTACCAGACGGTGGGCCACCAGGGGATCGAGAAGTTGGCCCAGGCGATGGATTTGCCACTGTACCGGCGCATGACCCGGGGGCACTCGATCAACACCAAGGGCCACTACGAACCGACCGAGGACGATGAGGTGGAGGATCTGTACGAGCTGCTGGCGGATGTGCAGCGGGAACAGCGTGTCGAAGCAGTGGCTGTCGGTGCCATCCTGTCCGACTACCAGCGTGTACGAGTGGAAAATGTGTAAGTGTCTCGATGTGTTTGCGTGTCTGTTTGTATGTGCGCATTTGCTGTGATTCAGAATGTGCACCCGGGGAGAATGGATGTTGTCATTATCTTATCGGCCGCATGTTTGTTTGTCTCGTTGCAACGGTTCCCTTACACGTGTTTTACATTGTTGTGTCATTCTCGTCCTCGCGATGCGGCATTTTTAAAAACGAAAGGCGCATCTACAGCAATTCCTACCGCGTAATGATGAATTTTACGTGTTTAGTGGGATGCTTGTGTTTTACAATGCCTAGAATGTAAAAAGAAATCACATAAAGGAAATGTAGAAATAAAAAAAGAAACACACATGTAACCTATTTTGACCTAAATGACCTTGCATAACCACAATGCAATCAAGTAGTCCCTGAGTAATGCAAAAGATTAAACCTCTCGAGCGGAAGATGTAGCCCGTTAAGATTTGAATGATTTACAATACAAACCCACACACACACACACTGCACTCGCTCTCGGGGAATGCATTGAAAGCAACATTGTGCGAAATTCCCTGTTGTATTTGCTGGAACCCCTACTATTTACTTCCTGCTTTTTACATCTGCTCGTCTCGCTTTTAGCTGCACCCGACTGAACCTTATCTCGCTGGCGTACCTATGGCGCCGGGACCAGACCGAGCTGCTGCAGGAGATGATCGACTGTCAGGTGCACGCGATCATCATAAAGGTGGCAGCACTCGGCCTAATGCCGGACCGCCATCTTGGCAAATCTCTGAAGGAGATGCAACCGCACCTGCTGCTGATGCGCGACAAGTACGGGCTGAACGTGTGCGGGGAGGGCGGCGAGTATGAAACGTTCACGCTGGACTGTCCACTGTTTCGCAGCCGGATCGTGGTGGATGATGTGCAGACAGTCATCAGTTCGGCCGATCCGGTCTGCCCGGTTGGCTATCTGAACTTTACCAAGCTGCGGCTGGTGCCGAAAGAACGCATTGAGCCGGTGCTGATCAAAAACTCACTCGACTTTATCCACGATCTGAACGAGTCGAGCTACAGCGATCTGAGCGATCCGGATCTGAGCGAAACCGAACTGGAGCTGATTGAGCGCAGCAGCTGTGGGATGGTGCCCGGCGTAACACGCGGCAACGCCATGCGCAATTCCTTCAGCAAGGACGATCTGAGTGGGATCGGATCGGTGACGGGTGCGGCAGCCGGTACTGCTGTAGTGCTGTCTCGCAGCAACAGCATCACGAAGGAGCTGACTTTATGCACGAGCCTCGAAACATGCGCACCGTTTAGCAGCAAATCGCCCGTCCGGATCATTACCAAGGCGCGATCCTGTATTAGTGCGGGCGAGGGTAGTGTTGCTGTACCGGCAGCAGCAGCGGTGAGTGAGCCCTTGGTGGGGCCAGTAGAGGTGCTGCCTCCGTTTCTGTATGCACGCGAAAGACGTCCCTTGAGCAATAAACCACGAGCGATCGTTAACTCGAAGGGGTGGATGTGGGTGGCCGGTGTTCAAGGCTGTGGGGAAGACTCGCGGCAAGCGATGACCAATGCTATGTCAACCCTGGAAGGTGAAACTCATTGAAAGTTTATTAATCAACTGGTATTTTTACACTGACGGTACTATTTTATCTTACCCAGAAATGATTCAATCACACTCGTTCACGCTACGGCAGATATGCTACATTACGCTGTACGTGCGAAATATGACCGAATATAGCTGTATCAACGAAATTTACTCAACGGTGTTCGCATTCCCCAATCCTCCGACACGAGTAAGTAGCAGGCTGGTACCTATGTATGGTACATATTGCTAAGTCTCCCTTTGTTTTGTGGTTTTATTTTTCTAGGTGTGCGTGGAATGTCCCCTGCCGGCGGATTGTGCCGTCGTCCTAGAGGCTGTTGCTTTTAATCCTGTTTCTAGTGGTAAGTGTTTAATTGAGTCAAAGAAGAGGAATATTATTTAAATTTACGCGTTACATCATATCCCTAACAGTCTAATAAATGTTTCTGTTAAAGTTTGAAACGCTGCACGGCGTACTCTCAGAACGTTGATTTTTCGGTTTAATTTAGAAATATATTGTTGAATCCTCTACCTTCTTTCAGCTTCGGAACTGGAACACAAACGACAGACGATGCACGTGCAGGGCATTTCTCATTGGGCACCAGCCAATATCGGGACCTACAGCCAATCGACAAAGGTGAGGATCGCTTAGGAGATTATCTTTGTTAAAATTTAAACACCTCAAAAACTCATTTGTTTTTCCAGGTCGGCCACATCACGTACATTTCCGGACAGATTGCTCTGGTGCCGGGAAGCATGACGATCATCGAGGGTGGCATCAAGCAGCAGTGCAAGCTGACACTCCGCCATCTCAGTCGAATAGCGAAGGCTATGAATGCGCAGGGTGGACAGTTGCGGGACGTCGTGCAGGGCATTTGTTTCGTGACGCACCCGAGCTACATCTACGAGGCCCGCCGGCAGTGGGAACGACGTACGGCAAACGCGATCATCGACTACATAGTCTTGCCGTCGCTGCCTCGCGGAGCCCTGGTCGAGTGGCAGGTGTGGGCCCATTCACATAACGACAAGTTTGACTGTAAGTGATGCGCTTCCAATAATAATAATAATATTTAATTCTTTAATTAACCTGGAGCTAATTCTCTGTTGTGTATTCCTGTATGCATAGACGAAGAGACTGGTTGCTCCATCGGTGAGTACTCGATATCAATCCGACGGCGCTGGAACTACGAAAACAACTGCGCCTCAATCGTGTGCTACGTGTCGACAGGTTTGGCAACCTCTACTACAAAGCTAACTGAGCTAACCGACGACTATCTGCATCATCACAGCCAGCTGGCACAACGGATCACCAGCGACCACATACACGACACGATCGCGTACGTTCTGCGCAAGCTGCTGCAGGCCTACCCGGGGCTGCTCGGGACCAGCCCGTCCTCTCCGTCCGCAACCAGCAACGATTATCCGACGTGCGGGACAGGCGAGGACGAGCAGATCGCACGGCCACACCCACACCGGGCACCACCGCCGTCGGTGGTAGCGAAACCGGCCGTCCATTTGCGCGTGTTCTATCAGGTCGATGCTGTCCCGTCCGTACAGTTTTTGATCGATGCCATCGAGAGCTTTCTGGTGTCGCCGGCAAATGTAGCCCGGATCGCGTACACCGTCATACCGGCCTGCCATCTGCAAAACTTTAGCACCTTTATCTCAATCTGCGGCCTACGCCATCATGAGTAGAGGTGGGACGAAAAAGGATAAACGAGACGTGAAATGGGAAATGATTTTTTAAAAAAGGATAAAGAATCTGCAGATGAAACTGGTCGGTAGTAAAACGAAGGATAGAAAGCCAGAGGCCAGCAGCAGCAGCGAGACGAGAAGCACTCAAATCAAAAAGGATTAGGGCAGAACACCTTGATCCGCAGTCAGTTGGGAAAAGTGGTGTGTTGAATGGAAAAGAAAAGTGAAGGAAAACAGAAAAATCGAGAGACACGAAGGAGAATAGTAGGCGTACCAATAGTTTGCTTGTTTGTGTGTATGTGAGCGTTAATGTTTGTGTATGTGTGCATGAGCGTGTGTTTGTGTGTGTCCGTAATCATATATGCTTGCAGATTAACTAGATAGGTCTCTAGGTAGAGCGAAGATGGAGGGCGGAGGAGGGCACAGGCAGTCTTCGCCGTCCCCCGTACGATATTGTTGGGTTTATTAAGAAGAGCAAAAAAAAACAAATACTGTATATTAAACTGTTGATCACTACACCATTTGATGGAGCGAAACTTTGACCGACCTCACCAGTACCTCTTTGCGTTTCTATGGTAATCATTCGATTATGGAATATGTAAGTATCGGTGAATCGTTAAAACATTCAAACTATTAAAGAATGGGTTTTTTTTGTTTACTATACAATTACAAAGCCTTGTGGTTGTTGTCAAGATAAAAAACTTTGACCAAGAAGACCAACTTTCAACAGATGACCAAGAAGATAATTCCTGAAGCCGATAGCACATCCCCACCCCTTGTTTAGTGATAAGAAAAGTAATTTGTATTCTTAAGTTTCGAAGGTATTTGATTCCGCTACCCCTTTTCAATTGCACGCTCGATGACCGACATATTATGTTACACTGTAGATCGGCAAATCTTACCCAACCGGTTTCCCTTCGCCGAAGATGTGTGGCCGAATGCCCCACGTCGTACCCCACAATTATTTAAAGGTGTGCGTTTTTTTAATGTGCTGGCACGATGGTGATAGTGTGTTTTTGTACTGACCCTTATCAATCTTGTTTGTTGCGAGAGGTGGCACCCCAATTGATTACACACTCAGTTCTGCGTTTTCAGAGTTTGGCTGGGTGTGAGTATGTGTGTTTGAGTTCTCCCAATTTCTCTCACTCTCTCGCTGTCTCTCGTTTTGTTCTGGTATATCGTGCCATTCCTAGTTGATACTCGGCGTAGTAACAGCTGACGATTCGCGGCAATCGAAGGGCTCGCCTCGAGTGCACTAGACCACCCTGAGACTCTCCTGTAAACGATCTACATCGCTGGTGATTTTATTTTATATAGAGCTACCCTAGTAAAGATGCCCACATCCAAGTTCTTCCAGTCGACCAGAAAAATTATCGGAGCTGGCGTAAACTACAAGTAGGTCCCGCGTAGCCGCATTATTTCACAGTTATATTTATTGATATTATACTATAAATGTAAAGGAAAGGGTCCTTTTTGAGGTTGGAAATTTGTACCTTAAAATAATCAACATTCTTGGAACTCAAACACAGCTCTAATCGTTTCGATTACCTAAACTAAATGTTAATCTTGTTTCGTGGAAATGTAACACATCTCTTGCTGCTTAATTTCATGTTTTAATAAGGACGGTACAAATTATTCACTTTTAAAAGGGCGCACTACGTAACTCCATCCGTTACACGAAACTATTCCACTCTGTATCCTGAGTGTAAGTGTCAATTTAACCTTCTAATACTTCTAAGATACTTTCGAGCTTCCTGCTAAAATACCCTCTTCTAACACGATAATGAATTGAATGGTTTTGTATTTTCCCTCGTCCCTTAGAGAAATTTTACGCCTCACCAACTCCCACAAACCGGATGCACCCGTCATCTTCTTTAAACCCATCTCATCCCTACTGGACGCTGGCACCGTTACTGGATCGTCCACCGCACCCACCATCCGCATCCCGCGTGTTTTTGGCGGCGTTATCAACTTCGAAGCCGAGCTGGGTGTCATCATCGGTCGACGCTGTGCTAACGTGCCCACCGACCAGGCGATGTCATACGTTGGCGGTTACTGTCTCGCACTCGACATGACCGGGATGGACTTTATACTGGACGCCCGGCCCAAGGGTTTACCCTGGTGCCTTGGCAAAGGGTTCGACACGTCCACACCGGTCAGTGGAACGATTACGCGCGCCGAACTGCCCAACCCGAACGATGTGCGTGTCTGGTGCGAAGTGAACGGTGTACGCAAGCAGGACGATAGTACGAGCAATCTGATCTTCCCGATTGCGGAACTGATTGCGTACGTGTCGCGCTTTATGACGCTGGAGGAAAACGATCTCCTGCTGACGGGAACACCGGCCGGTGCGGGCCCAGTACGGCACGGGGACGTCATTGTGTGTGGGCTCGGCGACGATCTGGTGACGATGCGTTGTCAGGTAGCAGATGAGTAAAGTCGTTAAAAGCATGTTTCTCCAAACTTGGTAGGTTGTTGTAAAACATAAACATATCGTCGGAATAAATTCGTTCACCCTGCATAAAAATAGTTGACTTTCGAGGGGGTTTAGAGCACACAATATTGGCAATTAAATCCACTTCGCTTCCTTCTGATCGGTTGGCGAGGAGGAAAGTAACCTTCTGGTTTCGGTATCCGAATCATGCTCTTGGTCACCATCGGGCATACGTGTTTCATAGTTGTTCGGTCGCACCGGGGAGGTAGTTGGTGTGCCGGTTGGTTGCGCCCGCTTCACTCGATTCGGGCTGTTCGGGGTACCGTCAAAGGGCTGCAGCGCATACGGCACATGACAGTTGTGGTCGGAAAATGCGGGAAAATACTGACGATAGCAGAGATAGGATAGACAGATTCCGATCAACGAACCCACCGTCACATCCTGCCAGTGATGATGGTAATCGCACGTGCGACTGATCGCAATCATGGTAGCGGCAAACAGTGGCAAACCGGCGGCAATCACGCGTACCGATCGACCACGGCCCCGTTCATTCATTAGGTGAAGTTTCCCGATGAGATACCAGGTTAAGAATCCCAGTCCAACAAAGGCAACTGAAATGAAAAGGGATAGAACAAGTGAAGGCAAGTGATTAATTAACAGGTGAGGCACGTTTGCGCTCGCTCCTTTGATAGTAATGATCCCTACAAGAAGAATGTCCGGAAGGGAAGCTTTTACGCCCATCGATTAGCGCTCGCATGTCCTTCCCAGTGCAGTGAAGCTCCTCGTTGAGCACACCGTCCGGGAAGCAGCGCCAGAAGAAATCGGGCCTCGGGCGACCGACCGCAATCTTGATCGTGTTCGTAAGCACTCCGTTCAGGCCGAGACCGAGCGTGAATGCGAGCACGGTGCAGCGCAGTTCCTGGCGATCACGCGTTCTAAGATAGTGCAGCGTGAATGCCAACCCCGGTACACCGAGCACGATCGGCCAAAGCATCGTGAGTGGTACGTAGCTATCCGTGCGTGGATTCCGGTACAGCCACAATTCTTCCGGCTGAATCTTTCGTACAAACGGAGCCTTAAACTCCAGCGCACTAAAAAAAAAACACACAAACGAATGGATAAATGGGGGTTTGGTTTACAGCATAGGGCACAGGCAAGTACTTACATGTAAATAAACGTCAGAGCAATCCGCACGACCGTCTCCAGCAGTAGGTTATATTCCGGTGCACGTGGAAGTTTTTTCTGGCCCGCAGCCGGTCCTGTACCGCTGCTAGCATACACCGCTCCGGACATGCCTTTAGATGCCATCTTCGGTGTAGGATTTCACGCACGAAACACACTTCTTCACCACCGGAAAGCGGCAAAAACTGTCCTTACGCGCGCGAGGAGGATGCACCTTGCGCGATGGGTTCGCAATATTCAATGTCGTACGATGTTGGGTTGGAACAAATGGAAAACTCACACTGAGTCAACAGCTGACAGCTCGACATATGGGATAGTGTGCGAGTGAATAGCACAAACAGTGTTCCAGGACAGAGACAGCCATGGAAAATGTAAACAGATAACAAGCGTAAACATTTGTCGTCGTCGCCCACAAGCAAGCCAAACACTAACACGAAGAGGAAAAGTGAAACAGGTGAAATGAGTTGCATCATGCAAAGAACAGGTGATTCATCTGGAAATTTGTTTTATACGTTTTGAAATTTATTACCATTAATTGCAACTAATAACTGGGCAATTTAAATGTCTGACATGCATTAAAACAACTACAACTCCGTTTTGCGTTTGTGCAGCATTTCAAACATATTCAAATAACTGCTTAATCTCACACGAACGTTGGCTCGCTCGATGATCGAATCAAGCGATCGGGTAAACCGTTCCTTCGCATTGTTCAACGATGGTGGCCGCAAGATACCGAACCAGGCACTGGGATCGATACGCTCCCCTTCCTCCGCATTTACCGGATGGCTTTCCAGCGTGCGGCACGAGATGATTTCAGGTTCGTCCGTATCTTCCTTCACCTTCACCGTGTGCAGTGCCTGGAAGGGTTTGTAGTCTTCCGTCGGCAGCTGTACGGCACTGACCGCGTTCGGTCCTTTCGTGAAGCGAGTGTGTGCCAGCTCCATCTGGCCTTCGGTTGTGAGACGTCCAATATCCTGGCTCAACTGAACGTCCTGCTCGATAAGTTCTAGCGAGTTGAGCAACAGTTTGTCCATCAGCTCGCACAGCTCTTCTTTGGAGGCATTTTCCATCGTGATTTTCTTGTGAGTGTGTTTTCCGCTGACGAGTAATGTGGAACTGAACCAAACAAACGACCGAACGGGCAGTTTGTTTTGCTTTTCTCTGCGTCATGTGATTTTGACAGCTGTCAGTGAACTTTGGGCAGTTCACGTTCCGCATTTGCCATGTCGACGCACAGTTGTCAAACGTAGCTGGATTTGGAAGCTCGTGTTAAAACAAGGAAAACAGTGAAATTTCTCCTTTTTTCTTGAGTAGTGGTGCGCTGGCTTCGATTGTTAAATTGTAAATAAAACCAGGCAGTAAGTATCGACACCATGTCGAAAAGCGAGACGAAAGAAGCCTCTATACGGCAGCTCTACACGGAGCTGAATAAGTACTGCTCCAGTGCCGACTACGACAAGGCACTCAAGGCAGCCAATAAAAGTAGGTATCCTTGCGATATACTAAGCGTTTTCTACCACAATGAATAACCATACGATTACATTTCCCGCATTAGTCATTGGACTCGATGCTACCGAATGGAAGGCTGCCAAATGTAAGCTGGTATGTCTGATACAGAACGGCAAGTTCGAGGAGGCGCTTAAGTTCATCGAACGTGGCACATCCATCCCGGACACCACGTTCGAGAAGGCGTACAGCGAGTATCGGCTGAACAGGGCCGAGGACGCATATCGCACGATCCAGGCGACAGTGCCGAGTGGAGCAGGAGTGGGTGCGGATCAGTGGGCAGGCCTGGCCCAGAACCTGAAAGAATTGCTGGCCCAGATTCTGTACCGGTTGGAGCGGTTTGACGAATGCTTCGAGCTGTACCGCAACATTATCAAGAACACGCACGACGACTACGATGATGAGCGTCGGACAAACATGAGCGCGGTAGCTGCGAACCAATGCATCGTCGGTGGTGGTACCGATAAGCAGCAGCCGGCTGGTGCCACTAATCTTCCCGAGGATACGTACGAGCTAACGTACAATGCGGCCTGTGCACTGGCCGGTCGGCGGGATTATGTCGATGCGGAGCGGAAGTTGCGTACGAGCGAAAAAATGTGTCGCGATTCGCTCGAGGAGGACGGTGCAAGCGAGGAAGATATTATCGACGAAATTACCATCATCAAGGTGCAGCTAGCGTACTGCTTGCAGATGCAGGGTCGCGTAAAGGAAGCGTCCGCACTGTACGCGGACGCTTTGCGCCACAAGACGAACGATGCAGCGCTGACGGCAGTCGTCAGCAACAATCTGGTCGTGATCAACCGTGACCAGAACGTGTTCGACTCGAGGAAAAAGATGAAGGTGGCCACCTCGGAGCAGGCGGAACAGAAGTTAACGAGCCGGCAGCGGAAAACCATCGCGTTTAACAACTGTCTTCTGGCGTACTTTGCCAGCCCGTCCGAGTGCGGTTTGCTGGCCAGCCGGCTTGCAAATGCCCATCCCGATCTCGAGTTCCAGTCGCTGCTGATTCGCGTCAGCCAGCTTGCACGGGACAAGAAGTACCGGGAGGCGGTCGAGTTGCTAGAAAGTTACGCGCAACGGTTACCCGCCGGTCGTACGACCGAACTGCTGCAGGTACGGTTCGCCATCGTACAGCTGCAGTTGGTGGCCGGTAATCGGAAGGCAGCGATTGAAACGCTCGAATCGCTCGGCGAAGCCCGTTATCAGCCGGGTGTCGTGTCGGCACTGGTGACGCTACACCTCGGGCTGGACAATAAGCAGGCGGCATCGGAGATACTGAAGAGCGCGGTCGAGTGGTACAAGCGACAGAAGAGCGCTACGATTAGCGATGCTGACCTGAGTGACATGTGGCGCCAGGCGGCCAGTTTTCATTTGCGCGGTGGTGAACCAGAAACTGCTGCCAAAAGTCTGGAAGAACTGTTGCGCACCCATCCGAACGATATGAAGCTGCTAGCGCAACTAGTTATCGCGTATGCCCAGTTCGATCCGAAGCGGGCACAGCAGTCAAGCAAGCTGCTGCCGGCATTGGAAACGCTCACCACCGTGTCCGAGATCGATGCGCTTGAGGCCACGAACTGGATGATGATTGCCAAGGCGGTCAAGCGCAAGACGAACCAAGCGGGTGGTGGCCGTACTACGGGCGATCAGTCACCTGGTACCGGTACGCCGTCCGCGGAACAGCAGGCTGCCCGCAAGCAGAAACAACGCAAGAAGCGCAAGGGTAAGCTGCCGAAGAACTACATTATTGGTGTGCTGCCCGATCCGGAACGTTGGTTGCCACGCTACGAACGTACTGGCTACCGGAAGAAGCGCGACCGTAGGGTAAAGGAGATCATCAAGGGAAGCCAGGGAACCGCTTCCGGACAGGCCGATCAATTGTAAGTAGCATCATATGGAGGATGTCTCGGTAGGTTGAAAAAAAAAAGTTTTAATCTATGATTTTGTTTCCTTGCACAGCGACATGAGTAAGGCATACAACCAGACGAAGAGTTCGCCAGCAACACCGGGCACAGGCGGTATTACACAGCTGGAACAGAATGCTGCTGCTGCCGCAGCTACTCGTCAGCTACCACGCAAGAGCCAGCACAAGAAGAAGAAAGGCAAACACTAGGAGGTAAAGGACGGAAAGCTCGTCGCTCTTAGACCAATCGTTAGTAGGATCACTAAGAGAATATAATTGAAATAAATATACGCGTTGTTTAACCACTTACCATTAGTATCGGATTTAAAAAAAAATGTTTGTTTCCTGCCGATCGTTGAAGTCCATTGATATTTCAAAATGTGGCTTTACTTAGATTGCACACAAAAAGATTCGGTGACAAAAAGACGAAAGCATAAATTAGAAAGTATCAAGCCAACATTTATTATTTAAATTTTAACATGAAGTTTTACATGAAAATCGTTTGATTACTATCGGTTAAAGTTTTACAACACACAAAAAAAAAAAATCAAATCATAGTAGGCAAAAGGCACGAATGTCAAATGAGGCAACGCGTGTTATGCTTTCGGTTCGGCAGCACAGAATGTGTTTCCGCAAAGATAAAAAGATGCACGCCAGTATCCATTCTGAGGATCTTGTGGTACTAGCACCTCGATTACCACTCGATTATTGCCACTACAAAACATTAACATTTTTTTCTCCGGCACTTTCACATACTGTTGAGCGGCTTGCTCACCCTGTACCAGTACCGTCCCGGTGCCGTTAGCTAACAGAGCGATGAGCGCTTGGTACGTGCGTTTGCGCCCCCTAGCATGACGCAGTTCGGGCATAAATCCCAACCAGCAGGCTGCCCGTTCCGGAGTGCCGAAGGGTATCGAGCAGTCAGTGCCTACGTTTCCTTCCGTGTCACTCTCCAATATCGGAAGCATTGTGCGAACTTTCTTAATCAGTGTCTGATCATCCATAACACCGACCTTTTTGTCCTGTTCGGGGTAGAACGTGTAGTATCGCACCATTTCCAGCGTTTGAGCTTCCTCAAGCAGCATTTGGAAGCGTGATCTAAACGTTTGTTTAGTCAGCGGGACGATTGTGAACTGTTTCCAGACGGCAAGAATACTATAGTACACCTGCGGTACGGTACTGTTCTCGATGTCGAGTGCATAGTTAAGTGCGTCGGTCAGCTTCAGTGGTGGATTGGCACTGGCCGCGAACAGTTCCTTCAGCAGTCCGATCGTTTCTAGCTGACAGATTGTATCGATACCGTTGCTGCAGGTGCGTATCCAGGCAAGGTTTGCCCGCGGAAGTAGTTGCTTGCCGGCATCGTTGCAAAGTTTCAGAAAGCGTTCATCTTGCAGCAGGATATCACGCAGATCCCGTGGTACCTCTAGAAACTGTTTCGCTTCAACGCCAAGCAGCGAACTAATTAAGATACGCCTGTTCTCGAATTTAAACGGAACTGCCTTTTTCCGTGGCCGATATGTTGCCAACTCTATCAACGCAGTCAGTGCGGTACAATAGTCACCGGGACTGTGACATCCAAGCCAGTTAAACAATGCCAAATCACCGCCCTCGATGCCACCCGATTCACGCAATACAGTTAACCGTTCTGTGTCAGCGGTACTGAGGGCAGCGAGCTGCTTCAGCAATTCCAAGCGATCAAGTTTCACCGCCAAGGAAATGAATATACGCAAGGTGGCGAACGAAAAGCGATGGCCTTGGCCCAATGTGATGTAGTCGGCTAGCGTACAGGGAATGTCCTTGAGACTTCCAACGAGATGCAACAGCTGCATCACATCGTTAAGCATATCCGGCGTTAACGGTGCCGATGCCTTGCGCCAAGTGTTGTTGATGGTGCCCTTCGAAGTTTGCAGAAACAGGAGTAACATCTTCAGCTGCTCCCAGTTAATATTAAACATCATGTCGAACTTCATCTCATACCCAAACAGTTTGATTGTGGTAAAATTATCATCCACCGAAAAGCTCACATTCTTCCCCAGATACTCGCCAACCAGCAGCAGATAGTATTCCAGCGATGAGCCTTCCAGCTTCTTGCGCAGCACTTCGAAAGACACATTGGGGCATGTCTCGCGGAAGAATTTGACGACACCGGCCTGTTGCAACGTTAAAATGAGCTGGTTGATGTTTTTCCAGTTAAATTCCTGCCGGTAAGCGAAACAGAGCACCGCACCCAGCTCGATCCGATCGGAAGTGGAAAGATGTAGCCATCCGCCAGCGGAACCGATCGCTGCCGTGATGGTAGCACCCGTGGCCACGCCCTTTAGCCCGCCTGTAAATTAAAGATAAAATTAGTATCCTCCACGTGCTATACGACCAAGTTTTTCAGCAACAACCCGTACCACACAGCAAACGTTCCGCACGTTCGAGTTGTATCAGTTTTTCGGCCGGTATCAGTCGGCGCACCTTTTCCACGCGACAAGCCACCGTCAGTCCCGTACTGGCAAAGGAGGTCAAACTGAAGGCAAGTGCGACGGCGCGACCCGCAACTACTTTGCCTTTCTCGTGCTTACAACCATCGATCAGGTTTGAAATTGAAAAGCCACTGCTGGCAGCAGTGGAGACAAACATTAAAGGAATGCCTACTGGGGCTCCGAACGGCGTAAAGGTTAGCGCCGATGCAACGACCGTTCCGACGGCTGTAATATTTTTCCAAGTATCTGGACGACGCTCTATACGGCGGCTTTCGATCGCCAGCATCGGGTACGATGTATTGTTCTGAGTGTAGCGCAGGCGGCCATCAATTGGGAACCATATCATGCAGGTTGGTAGAGTGTTCGAGGTGAGAAATTGCGGAAACTTGTCGTACTTGCGATTACTCAGATCGAGGTACACGCACTCCGCTGAATTTGATGTTTTGCGTACGCGCATTAACAAGCTCGTTTGAAGCTTTTCATCCAAGAGTATCACCAGTGGGATGAATTGAAACTCGTGCGTAGGCATACGATCAACGATATTCGCTAGCTGTTTGTACAGCATCCGGTCGGGGAGAAGTTCAGGCCGTTCGAATATCTCGTTGTCCGTCCAGCTTGGATCCGGCTGCAGTTTACCGAGAGCGAACGCCAACAGGTTCACAGCGTGCGGTTTGGTTTTGGCAGTGAAAAATTCTTCCTGCTGATCAAACTGCAACAGGTCTTCCCATTTTCTTTCCACTCCCCGGTGCAGAAAGTCATGCATAATACGGGCAATATGAACTAATGACATGGTGGTTGTTTCTGGCACTCCTTGTTAGCTAGTTTCGGTTAGGAATTGGACCACTGCACAGGCACTTTTAACGTTTACACAAGCACACTTTACGCTTACTTTGTATCACATTCGGTTTGAATTCGTACTGATGATGATGGTCTATCGTAGTTATTGTATTTCGATAAGATAGCGAAATTTCGCGAAAGCTTAACCCTATCAAGGATTCCGTGTTGTGCGTCTTTCTGTTTAATCAATGGATGCAAACACAGCACGTCATGACTACACTGTCAGTACGGATTAGGCGCGACTACCCTGTCTCAGTAACCCTGTAATGCATGCAGCAAGCGCTTGCTGGTGCACTCCTGCCAGTGTGCTGATCGATATGTCACTTTCGAGAAGAAAAAAACGCCAAAATTGAAATGTAGGAGAATTGATGCCAATAAGTTCTTTTGTCCAATTCCTTCTCGCCTTAATATTACTTTATAGTTCATACGGAACTGCACGCGGTACAAGTTTTTCGATTGTTCCGAATGGTTGACTTTATTTCCGAACAGTATCGCGGATTTGTAAACAAAAAGCAAAAATAGAATGCATTCCTTTTTTGTATGGCTCAATCGCGTTCTCTCTCTTTCTCTCTCCCTGCCTTAGACTCGCCAGTACGTTCTTTGCCTTCCTATGGTGTGGATGTAGACGTGTCCGCTCTCGCATCCTCCCCCGGTCGCCGGCACACAATCAAACCCTTCTCCCACAGGCTGCGAATGAACTCAAGGCGATCCTCGACTGGCAGGCTGCTAACCAGTACATACCGCGGGTACATCTTGATCAGCAGCTCCACCCCGAGCGCCGTCTCGTGGTCCAGCTCCAGGAAGTTCGCCTCGTACTGGTGGTACTCGCGTGAATTGTCCGTGTGATAGTAAATGCGCAGCTTTTCCTCTTCGCTCACCAGCCGCAGAATGTTGCGCCGCAGCAACCGCACCGAAGAGTGATCGTCGATCGGCCTCGCACAGCGTACTGTTCCGTCCGCCCGGAACTCGTAGTTCCCCCCACCGTATACCGTATCGTCCCACTCGCCAAAGTCCACTAGCGGGGGTAGTGCATCGTGCTGGAATCGTTTCGCTAGCTGATCGACTGCCGCATCGATTGCTGCATCCGAGAACAGCTTGTCGAACATGGTGCGAATCCGCACGATCAGTCGCCTCCGGTCCACGCTCATGCCGTCGGAGTGCACGATACCAAAGTGCTGATGCAGATCGAGCGGTAAGCCTTCGCGTAACTGCGGTTCCATATCGGCTGCGGTGGTCAGAGCAATCGGCAGCATCTGCTCGAACAGATCTGCCCAGCAGTTGCGCTGGTACACGCTCACGGTAATGTGCAGCGAGTGTGCGCCCGGCACGGTGGCGGCCTGGTGGATGCAGCCGCGCGGAAAGTACAGCAGATCGCCCGCCTCCAGCACTACGTCGAGGATGGGCGGACCGACCAACTCGTCCTGGCTCAAATTCTCGGACGACACGCGCGCCAATACTTCCTGCGGTTGGCGGGGGCCGTACAAACGCCAGCGCTTGCGGCCCTCGATCTGCAGCACGAACGCCTCGATATCGTCGTAGTGCGGCGCAAAGCCCTGGCTACCGGGCGGTGTCAAATAGAAGTTAGCCCCCGTCATGCAGTGGAAGTACTCCTGCAGCTTCACGTTCAGCTCGTACACGGAGCGCAGGTAGGTTTGGGGATTTAGCATACGGACGCTGCAACCGGTGTCGTAAAAATGCCACAGGTCGGGTGGCAGTACGCGCCCGTCCGGATTATGCGTTTCACGCTGCCCATCCCGGTACGACGTAATGTCGATGTTTTTCGTGTACTCGATGTTGTTCGAGCGCAACATCTCATCGATCATGGCGCGCGACAGCAGACCGGCATAGTAGGAGCGATCGTTGCGCTGGACTAGCAGTGGCTTCCGCTCCCAGTACGTGCACATAAACTCGTCCACCGTTACTGTCGGGCCAATCATCCACGCGAACGTTTGACGCCCAATCGTCACACTGTCGAGCTCGTGCATAGCTGTACCGGCAGGGGTGGTGGTGGTAGTGGTGCTTGCTGTAGCTGGATGGTTCACCCTGTTCGGTGTTTTTGGTTCCTGCTTGATCTGGGAGGCGCGCTTCAATGGAGTAGCGACACTGCTCGGTGGTAAACCTACTGAACCGTTCATCTTGGCGGTGCGAGCTTTTTTCGACGCTTTCTTTTTCGGTTCTGCGATGCCACCGGTCGTTCCGTTATGCTGCTTGTGTTGGTCCGGCACCGTAGCTGTGGAAGTCGTCGGCTGCTGTTGTTTCGCTTTCTTTTTCTTCGCTATGCCAGCCGTTGTAGCAGCGGTCGGTTGCTTCGTTGCGGAATAGAGCTTGATGTGAAAGCGGACCTGTTTGGCGGACGTTGTTTTTTGCTTCTTTCCCGGCGGGGTCGTCGTTTCCTTCGCTTCTCCAGCGTGCTTTTTCTTCTGCTTTTTCAAGGCGGGCGTTAGGTCACCGTGGGACGACGGTTCTTCCGGTACCGTCGGGCGTGCCTGTCCATCACCGTTGATTGTGCTACCGGCTGCAGCAGTCTGCAAAGGAGTAAACGTAAACAAACTATAAGCAAAACCGTGTTTTGCCAAACGCCAATGCTATGTACCTCAATCTCCGGCTTTTGCTTTATGTTCGACGAGGGCTGCGGGGAGGCTGCCGGTTTTTTCCTTTTCTGCGGTGGCTTTTTGTTGCTTCCGGTTAGTGGTGTGCTGATGGATGCGACCGGTGTCACAACAATACCATCGGGGTCGTCCTTCGGGATGACCAGTTCGGGGTGGCCAGCAGTGGTTTCCATCGTGCGACAAGTGTGGCAAGCCGGTGGAGTAATGTCGGCGCGTTATATTTCACGGAAGGAAAAACACGCGCTTCCCTTTCAACTCAACACTGGTGTGAGGAGGCGGTGCTGTTCGGCTGTTGTGCTCACAACACGCGCCTTGAGTTGTGATCACTGTTGTGACAGTTGCGTTGGAATGGACATACGTCTGGGTAGGGGGAATTAATAAAAATAGAACGAACGCGACGGTACACACTATTCAAAGAAGCAATTAAATTTATTTGGTTGTTTTGAAAAACGAATATTGAAAATGTAAATTTACGTGATTGTTCGGAAAGTGGTTTACAACGGAACGAGATATAATTTAAATGAACACACCCCACTGTGCAGTACTCGGCTTTGACAGATCGTAAAAATTGCATGTGTATTTCGTAAACATTGGCTGTTTTTCAATTTCAGTCGGCATCTCCTTCGCAGAACGAAGAAACCCGGCAATTTGTTGTATTAATTACCAGCTACAAGCGACATAAAGCAAGTGTTCGTCATGTTCATCACCAACATTCTGCTGAAGAAAGCAAAAAGCAAGTAAGACAACATTGCTATCCTTCTCCGATGGTCAACTGGATATTGAGTAATCTTTACCTTTCCCTTTGCCGCAGAAATATCCTCGTGCTGATGGAAAGCGCGGTCAGTGGCCACCAGTTTACAATGATCCGTGAGCGGCTGGCAGACAAGCTGGAGCTGCAACGCTTCGACCCGTACAGTAAGTTGCGTTGGACTTGGCTTGAACTAGGTACCTTTTTCTGATTGTGTTTGTTTTTTGCAGTTCAAAGGATGTGCCTGTACCGGGAGCGCAAACGGCTACGAAGTCTGAATTAAAGGGTCCGTGTCCTGCAACATCGCTGCATACGTAGTTTGTGTACATAAATAAATTGATACCGTGTATGTGAAGAGTATCATGGGAAAAAGCTTTATTCTATTGCTTAAGGGTATGTGTTTAGTGAGAATTGGAATGGGTTTGTCGGGTACAGTGAAGTTCCGAGCAAACTATCCCAGTGCGTGAAAATATGTCTTGACAATTTTAAAGTACAGGTAAGTCGTAAGGTAAAAGAGCAGATCCATTGCATGGCGGAGATCCACGATTTCCCGATTCCCTCTTATGTCAGCAGTCCAAGCAGGAATATGTTTAACACGTTTAATATTTCACAAATTAACAACTAAAGGGTGTAAAAGTATTTAAAAAAAAAACACGGATTGCACTTTGCTATCGTAATAGGTCTCTTTTTATTAATGATATTACTCTTTTCTGTTTGTCCTGGATCGTGTGTGTGTGTAATTACAAGTATTCATTGACGACTGGAAACGAACGTCCCGCAGAAGAGAGAAGGCGCGTTGAGGTGGTTCACACACACATGTGATACAGGAAGAAGGAGAAGGAGGAGGTTATTGGAGAGAGTAGGCAAGGAAGTGGATAACGTTCTGATGGCAAGATGGCAATGCAATCGGACGTACATTGCGCCTTTCCGTTTGTTTGCCATCGTTAGTAATAACGTATTTTTTACTCCCCTCAGTGAGATACAAAAGAGTATTAAAACCCCATTTGCCTGTTCCTGTTGCCAAATTCTTTCCATTCTTTATACGTTTCTTAACTGGTGAGGGATTATTTTCTAACGTGCTTCATGTTCTGCTAAACCATAACTAATCTTTCTCCATCACGCTAACTTCTTTTCAAATTCTTTTTCACTTTCGCTCTTCTCTTCTCTCCATTATGCTTCCCTTTCACTGTCTCTCTGTTCGGAATGATATATTTAGCTTTTTATAGCTCTTTTAATGTTTTTTTTACTTCCTCCACCTCCCAAGAATGATTTTCTTCTTGTTTTTTTTCCTCTGTTGACCTTTATCTGCTCTACTTTAATAGCAACATTCCGCCTCGACACTTGTTTTACTTGATTTGCTCTTACGATACATAATAACATAGTCTTACAGCGCAAAACGACTAGAGTGTGTATTTGTGAACGCTGTCCTACCCTTTGTGGAGGAAAGAACACATGTGAAACAGGTTCACTAATTTAGCTTTTGCATAATGCATAATCAATTGCATAATGTAGAAAAGTGGGAAACAAAACCAACAAATATGCATGTGAGAACAGACACGTTTGTTGTATATGTGTGTGTTTGTGAGTTTATGTGTGTATGAAATGGTGTGCATCCTGGTAGAGTATAAGAATACGGTTTCTTTTTAAGAGACTTTCTAGCCCTTATGATGGGACAGGACACGCCGATTGCTTCCCGTTCCATGGACCGGTGTGCCCTTTGCGAAAGAACAACTGATCATACACTTGAAACAGGCACTAATATGTCTCTCATTCGTTTCACAGTTTGATCGTTCGTTCGTCCAATATTAAGATAGAAGCATGTGAAAGGCAAACTGAAAATAAACAGGGACAACTAAGCACAACTTACAGTTTACAACTTGTCCAACACACACACAACAGACATGTACACACATGCTGTTGTAGAGGGGAAACACTCCATTAGCTCCGTAAACCAAACGGCCATCATTAGTCCTTTCATCTGGTCAGGCTTATCTACTGTCTTATTGTTGTGTCTATGTAAATGTGTGTGTGTGTGTGGGTTGGTGTGATTGTGTGATTGTGTCTGCCAACCATGAT
>KB697857.1:0-10879 GCA_000349165.1 Anopheles christyi
CTCTCTGGCTGTGGCTCGATTATTCTCTCGCTCGCACAAAATAATAACAAACCATCGACCGTTCGCGGCGAAGGGTGATCAATTAGCCGTGAAGAGTTTCCATTCCCTTCCTTCCTTCCGTACCCGCTACGTTCCCTGGGACCCTTTAACCCTGCACACACACACACACACACATACACAGGGAGTGAAAATTTTCCGATGGCAGCAACGGAGTCGGCCCAGGGAGGCAGCGGGAGGAAAAAAGAAGAGGCAGCAAACGCATCATAATGACAAATTACCGCCGCAGATTGAGCGTGACGGTGTGAGAAGGTTGATGCTTGAGCACGATTTCGTAAACAAATGACGGTGAGTAGGGACCGGATAAGGCCCAGGCCCTACAGTACAGCAGCTGGGCCATGCAAATTCGTTCTCCCATGGCCGCCCGGGGAGGACCACATCCGGAGGATGTATGATGGCCCCTGCCCCTGGGAGAGGATATCCTTTCTGTCGTTCGTGTCGGTCGGTTCCCTTTTTTTTTTGTTTGTTGTTGGTCGCTGGGGCGAGCTGCGAGGTGGGCCGTGTTTTTACGCAACCGTGAGCGTTTTTACACTTTTCCAATAATGATAAGCGTGAATAATGCACAACGTACACCCAAAACAGCAGCCCTCCCCCGCAAGTGTTTTGAGACAAAATGATAAGCAAAAGCGGAACCGAAGCGAAAAGACAGACGGTGACAGCTCCACTTTGCTGGGAAGCAAAACATGGGCGCCCTCCCGTCCCTCGCCCTTCTGCTAGGGCCATTAATTTATCTCAATTATCCCGCTGTTTATTTGTTCAGTTTATCCGTTAGTTGCGCACAAAACTCCATCTCATTTCTTGATAAGCATATTAATTCTGCCCCGTTTGCAATGAAGGAGGTATGGGCTGCGTGTTGAACATGCAACACGGCCGTTTGGAGGATTCGGCTTTTGGCAGTTATTGAGCAACGGTTACGGAGATGATTTTCGCGGTGCGAACATCGCCATGTTTGCCATGTTTTATAACAATTGCTTAAAGATGTTTTGCAATCAATCAACTTTTACTTTTGCGTTCCCATACTCCTAAATGTTTGCAATGAAAATGACAAAATGTGCTTTTTAAGCGAAACATTCCGATACAATTGTTGCAAAAAGTAAAAAAAAAGTAAAACACTGTTAAATGGAAAACCTTATTATAGCTTGCATAATTTTGAGAGTAAATTCAAAATTGTCCGCAACCCCGCAGGTTCATCAAAAGAATAATTTCCCTTTTACCGTGTGGCAGAAATTGAGTCTAAATTTAGGCTACGGAGGCTATTCGCTGCTACATGACTCTACAACCCTCAGACAAGTAAAAAAGGCAGTGAACAAACGAACACAAAAAAATGCTTTAAAATGCATGAACAGCAACGCACGGTTCATAGTGATACAGTCATAAAATAAGACTTCATCTATCCCGGTAAGGGGGAAAACGCCGAAATACGCCAAAAACACGTCCTACTGTTTCCGCCAAACACGAGAGAGAGAGAGAGAGAGAGAGAGAGAGAGAGAGAGAGAGAAAGGGAACGGATGGTTAGGGTAAAATAATCTATGCTATAAAATTTACCAATGGCACGCAGAGAATGTTCCCTTTTTTCCACACGTTTTTCCACACGCTCCATGTCGCGAGCAAAACCACCGAAAAATGGGAAACATTATGCCTGCCTGCCTGTCTGCCTGCCTGCGCGGGAGTAAATAGGTTTAAGAAACAAAAAAAAAAAAAAACCAGTACGCATGCCACTAAGACCGCGCGCACAATAAAAACAAAAGCACCACAATCCAAGACAACAGTTAATCTCCATTCCATTTCCCCCACTGCTGGTAATGATGCATTTTTTCTCCCACCGGCCCCCGTTGCCGGACGTACGGATGCGTTTCGTCAGCGGTGGTTTGGCGTTGGTGCATATCTGCGTACACGCCAGTCGCAACCGCCAGCTGGTGAAGTTATAATTCTTCCAACTGTCAGTTGTAGGGTAGTTAAAACAGGGACCGGGGAAAAAAAAAGCAACAAAACAAAAAGCCATCTCAAGAAGCGATAAAAAAGAAAAACAACTACCAACGATGCGGTAACGAACATGCAAACGCACAGCGTTGCAAGCGCAACGATTGGACCGCGAGCTCGGAATGAAGATGCGTAGATTCTGCTGTCCGTTGTAGTCGGCGTAAAACTCGGCGCGTTTGCAGACATCGACCCGCAAAGGTACAGAACCGCTGGAGGATAATGATAAACCACTTCAATTGTATATAATTTAGCTGTGGTGAAGATTGAAACTGTGTTTTCATCTAGCGTCAGCCAAATACCTTGTTAGGGACAAGGTAATTGTTTTTTTTTTTACGAAATAAGAATCTAACAATATTATTTCAAGTTTGTAGATTCACTTTCTTTGCTTCAAAGAAAACTCATCCATTTTTGCATGTTTGCATCGAGAGCTTCAAGTGGCTGGTTTGCTGCTCGAATAGATTTTCCCGGATTTGAAGCACTCGTCAATGACAAACGTCAATACCTGATAGTGTGCGTACACGCCATATTACAATAGCAGCTTAATTTAAAAGACACATTGTTTCACAGTAGTAAGTGGACATATCTTAATCGAGCCTAGGGAGGTCTTTTTTGTTTCTGAAATGTTGAAAGTGCTCCAAACAAAAGCCCTCTCGTAAAACTCACCTATTTCCACCGCAGGATCAGTAATAAGGAGGCTACTTGAAGGGTTTAAACAGAAATTCCCGAATTCTATGTATCGATTACACACTTGACACTTGACAGCCATTCCGTATGGGTATTACTTGAGATGTTATTAGAAGTGACTGTTTCGTTATCTTATGTCTCAAAATAAGTTTCTGTGACGCTGGGTGGCCATCAGTGTCATTTTGCATTACACGCAATCGGTATTATCCAGTATAAACTCTCCACGTTTTGTGTCTTACTGACTTCACTAGGAGAAGCAATAAATACTCGGCGAAAACATAAAAAAAATCCAGTTGAACTCAAATGGTTCAATTGAGAGTCCTAAGTATTTTCAATATCGTTTGAAGACAACGAGTTATAAATACCGCCAATCTGTCCGAGCTTGCTTGCCCCATACCATTGCATAGAAGATGTCAAATTAGCAAACACTTTTCCTACTTACGTTCGTCTCCAATGATTTCTAATTGAAGTACAACATCGTGCTAGTAATAAAATTAAGTAACAGATCACTCGACACCTACTACTTCACCAATCAGGAATCAGGGTGACTTTTGTTGTTGTTGTGCCACCTAAAATTCCGTACTCAACGGGACGCGTACTCTGCCGCCAGATATAACAATCTCTCTAAGCAATTTTAGAAAGCCTTATTGTTGTCGGTGTGACATTACGACATCTCCAGCTGAAAGTTGTAACCCGACGGTGCTGTAACATTCGCTTCCTGCTAGATACAAGCGTGAGAGAACGCTCGATGCCTCAATTCCGGGTATCTGGTTCCCGCAAGCAAATTGTTAACATCAACGGATTGTTGCAAATTGTTCTTGTTTTTTTTTTGGGGTTTTTTTTGCTGTTGGTTGTTTTGGGTGGTTCTGGCATACTCGACTGCCCAGTGATGAGTACAAGCAATCAGCGTCATTGCTAGTTTTTCCTGCTCCCGGTCGTGGCTTCGTCGTGCGAGTGTGGACTTTTTTTTCTTCTTCTTCCTCATGCCTCTACCATTTGACAGCGAAACATCATCCAGCCGAACAGGCCGGCGGGTGGAAACCCCGTTGACATTTACGGATACGGTGCGACAACAGCACGCAGGCAAGCGGATCGTTCAATACGCAGCTTGGCATCACATCAACACCGTGTTTTTGATGGTTGCTGCTTGTTGCTGCGGATCGGCCTGTCTGCAAAGCGTTATGTTTAGCGTGTGCAACACGGCATCGGCAGCAGCATCCTTCAGGTTGTGAGTGGTGTACTCGGAACGGTGGACCTCCCGTGGCGGATGTCGCGCCGGGTGTGTTTTACCGTGGGCTAATGCCCGGGGTCAACAGAAATCGTTGTTTGAGGATTGGACCACTCATGAGCGGTGTTAAGTGGGGGTTTACTACTCCACTTCTAGCTGCTAGTGTTCGATCGAAATAGTGCGTTTGAAGTTTTGCTTGTTCGTGTCTGGCTGATACAACTCGCAAATGTCACAAATACAGAGAAAGAGAGGAAATGGTTATGTTCTTCCAGAGTTGTGCAGTTTATGGAAAACATTCCTGATCTGATACAACTCACTCAAGTATCACAGATATATTGAGAGCTAAAAAGAAAGGGACGTAACGAGGGAATGAGTAGAGCACTTCGGTAATAGTTCTACTGGAGTTCCTCAATGTTTTGGTCCATCTCCACTGACTGTAGGATCATCCTAAAGAAGTTAATATTATTGAGAAAATGAGTCACTCCACACGTGATGAAATGCAGCAGCGTTATTGAAGAAGCACATTTCCATAAAACATAGCAATATCCCAAGAAGCCACCACTTCAAGCGTTACCACAGCTTCACACGGGACGTAAAAATCAATACCTCACCGAAAATGATCAAGGTCATCAATGGGTATCAGAGCGCTCATCATTGAACCCTTATCATTTCCATCATCTATCCGTTATCCACTGAGATTTGCTCACCGCACAGTCTATCGATCTCGGCTAGTGGGCCTCCCCGTCGGCGTTTGCAAACGTACACGTACACACTCGTACGTCTCGAGCTTAGCAGTGGCCCTTGCAGGTTTTTCTTCTCCCTGCCTTCGTCGAACGTTCGTCTATGCTTGGCAGTTTTATTATCTCTCACTAGTCTGCCATTTTAGGACCCAACCGGAACTGGGATAAATTTACTATAAACGCATCCCACACTTCCTCCTTTGCGGAGGGAGCACCAAAAAAAAAAACAAAAAACGACGAGCATTCCCCAAAACCCAGAAGCTCCACTTTAGCACCAACACGTACGACGCGCTGTGACGAAACATTGCAGAGTAAAAGGGGCCTCCGAACCTGAAGTGAATGTAATGAAAGGAGCTTTAGATTATGTTTAAATTGAGATTTATGAAGACACATTACAGCGCATACAGGGCCAACACCGAGCCAGAGTGATTTGAGAGAAGAGGAAGGAAGAGAGAAGGGCAAGTGGAGAAGGAAGTAACATTCTTCAATAACAGAATCGCTACCCATTCACCTTTTCCAACCGCTTCGGAGATGAAATGTGAACCCTTGCCTCAGCCAGTCACGCTTCCTCCTGTGCGGATGCCGTGCGCTTTGTAGCGTTGCTGCGAACCAATTCGAACCATCCATCCGGTGGACTGTCTTGTGTCGGAATTTTTGAGAGCATCATCCGGAGATGGTTTGATGCCTCAGCATGGTCACGCTTCATTGCGATCCTTCAGCGCGGAAGGAAGCAGCACCAGCCAAGCCTGCAGAGGAAAGGCAAAACTCAGGCCACTCCCCACGCCATTAGTTTTGAATATGATCGCTTTCGTCCGCTTCCTTCGGATCGAACAGCGGGCAATGTGTCGTAAAATTGCTGTGTGCACATTTTGTGCGCAACTTTTACGGAAGGTGTCTGGTTATTTATTTTTTGAGCATATTTTTACAACATTCTAGGATATTGCGGTGCTTGCTGGGACGAAGGCTGTGGTGCACGTCATGGGAGACTGCAGCCGAGATGAAGGTTTTTGTTTTGAGTCATGAGGAATATTACACACGCCTTGGTAAATAAATAAAGCAGCTCTGTGTAGTTACAAACTGAAATATATGAGCTTGTTGTTGTTACACTCAAACGAATGCAAATTTGCAAGGCACCGTTATACCCTTGAAATGTGTGGTTTTTTTTAAGTACACAAACAAGATTATATTGATGTTACTAATTATCTTACACTGATAAAACATGAAATGCATCAACTAGCGATAAGCGCGCGCAAGTAGAAGAGCAGAGAACAAAGTAACAACAACACACACAGTGCTTTAATCGAGCAGTTGATACGTGACAGGTGCTACAGTGAACCATGCGCTTACCGATTAGTCTGCGAGCGAGCTGCAGAAGCGACACGTTTGCAAGCTATCAAAAGGACGAAATCGCTCAAAGTAACAAACGTGCAAAGCATACTTACCGGCGGCTGTGACAGATTTCATTAATTATAACCCGAACCTGAAACGATGCGAGCAAAACCGAACGCTCATTACAAAACAGTTTTTCTTTAGCAAATAATATTGAACTCTTCCCTGCTAATCCCACTCGTTGTCATTCTGCCGCTACCCCTTTTTGCTGTGCTGTCCGAGGGAATCAAGCTCGCCGTATGTTTTTGTGCTGGCAACCCAAAAACCCAATTTTGATTATTATGTCGCATCCTTTCCTGCTTTTTGTGCACACCACAACAACAGAAACGCTCAAATCCATAAGTCAAACAAACATTGGATTTGATGTGGTTTTTTCCCCCTTATTCGCAGTTCGATTTGCTGTTCAATTTTTTTGTTTGTTTGCTTCTTCTATACTTATATGTATACATTGTACAGTTCGAACCAACCCGATCAAAACCCCGGCAGGTTCGGATTTGTAGTGGCGAAAAACCGCATAAATTCATTTGACCATTAAATTGGTCCCATATGGCTTATTGTTTTCTATTTTACCGACACTCATCCCCCTTCGCCATCGCCCCTGCCCTCACCGTAGCATCGGGAAGTGAGCACTCTGCAAAAAGGGGGAACAACATAAGCGATACAACCTTCGAGCCACTAGTCATCCTTGCACCCAACAACACGCTGACCAAATCGCATAATCATTATCTGCCTATTTCTTTTCTGCCTCAACTCACCGTCACCCTTCTACAGCAGCCCTTGCTGCTGGTAGCATTTTCATCGACAGCGACCGATAACCATTCCGGTCCCTGTCCCTGTAGGGACCAAAAAAAGGGGTTTTCCCTTGCCTTGCTGGCAGGTTTTACAGATTCATTTTGCTATAAAATTATCATTTCCCGGCACCTCGCTGCTCTTCCCTGCTCTGGTGCATGCTATTGTGCTCCCTTCGAGGCGTAAGGTGGTACGAGCACGGGCAAACCTGTGCACCGTGCTGTGTCAGAAAGAAGCAACAACCAAAAAAAAAGCTATTGGGTAGGTAAAAGCGTACGGTTTGTGTGTGTGTGTGTGTGTGTGTGTGTGTGTGTGTGTATGTGTGCAAGTTAATACATGCGTAGGGCATATTTAGCTGGCACCTAACAAACGGTACCGTTTGTACTTGTCCTCCTTCCCTTTGGTTGCAGTACAGTAGCCATGGAGGTAGTCATGGTGTCTTCCCTTTTGCCTACACCGCTGAGTGATTGATCGTTAATCGGTACCGTACGTACTGCGCGGCGCGAATCCTTCGGCTGCCTCTTCTGTTTTTTTTTGTTTCATTCGGGGGAATGCTAAAATCGAGCAGTCGGGTGTGAAATCAAAGTCAAGATAAGTTTGTCGGGGGATGCATTGCACGCACATGTTTCATTCCGTATGCCAAAGTACTTCGGGAAAGGAGAGTGAAGGGGAGAGAGCTGGTGTAATCATTTACACCGCACCATTTAAAAACCCCGATCCACACACACACACACACAGACAGACAGACAGATATTAGGGGAAAAAAGGGGGAAAAGTTGTTCGCCCCGTGCAGTGTCTGAGGTCGATCCAGGGAGCAGGGAGATAAGATTGAAACAGATGAGCCAGATTAGTGTCTGCTGTTTTTTTTTGTCTATTTTGTATACCCAATTCCTTTCTGCCCAAAAACCACTCCGTATTCCGAAACCGTCTGTTGCCCAGTTTTGCCGCGCGCTCGGAGGGAGAGCTCGAGGAACATGTTATTTGCCGATCGGTGTGTAATTTGTTTTGCGGGTGCATATTTATTAGGTCATCATTATGGGACCTTATCAAATAATAAGAAACTAATGCTGCGGCACTAGTAGGGAGCGCCAGCGTGGAGGGGGATGTTGCTATTGCACCCCATTGGAACGTTTCCCTTTTGCCTGCAAACCAAATGAATCGTTAGCAAAGACAACACCCGGGGAAAAAGATTTGCCCGACAGATGACACAAGGGGCTTTTCTCAGGGTGACTGGAAGACGCTTTTGGGACGATTTAAAAGCAATCAAAAGGGAAATGCGGAGGAAAACTAGAGCCGGATAATGGGAAATGTGTGGAGCAGAGTACACAAATTCTACCATATTGCACTTATTGCCGCGCTTTGCCATCTACCAGGAATGCGCGGGCGGTTCTAATTAGTCAAATTATCACCATTCAAACAGGGCCCGGTCCTAGGGCCCCGTAAATCAAGTCGCAATAGTTTTGCCCGGTGTCCAAACGAGCCGAGTCGACGTTCACACTGTTTGCCAGTGTTCCAATGTCATCGTGCCGGGGATGTAATTGCTTGACAATAGCTCAACTGATTGCCACGCCACTAGAGTGTCACTGTTGCAGTTGCGAAGCACAGACACACACACACACACACACACAAACAGTCTGAGGCTGACGGGTTGCGAGTTTTTTGCGATGCACCACACAACAGGAGAGGTGCAATAAATTTTGACGCCTAACGACGCCTTGCACCAACTCCAAACAAACAGTCAAGTGTGTGTGCACTTTGCGCTTGGCGTGCAAAATAGTGCTGCGAATACCGTCCCAACTAGCGCTATCATTAATCTGCGTCCAACTATGCGCCCCTTCTAGGGAGGGAAGAAGGGGGAGTTAGTGGAGACCTTCTTCTGCTCCTCTCTCTCGTTCTCAACCCGAACGAAACCAAACCACGTGATGCTGGTGCAATATAGGTTTGTCAATATGTATGGGTGCAGTAAAAGTGCATGCAAACTGTGGCAAACCAAAAGAGGTCCAATAAAACTTGCAGCTGCATCCATGCACATGTGCATATCTGTGTCACAGCACTGTTTGGTGGGGTTTATGGGTGAGAGAACAGATGATACCTTTCTCTGTCTAGCTGGTCGAAGTACACGGGCACTTAAATTGCAACAAATATTACCATCCACCCTGTGTGTGTGTGTGCGGAAAAAGGGTTCCTCACCAACGGCAATTGAAGGTTGTCACTTGTTCCAAGCATTGTGGTAACTAACCCCCCCTTCCCCCCCCTCCCCTCCGACGAGGGCCTGTTACTAAGCGGAGAATGTTAGGCGGTCAGAATCGGGCCCTCGTATCGAAGAGATAAGTAAAGCCGCTGGTGCTTGTTGTTTGATTAACTATTTCCAGTTCCGCGGCTGTCAGACATGTGTGTGCTGACGTTTTTGTTCTTATAATCAGGCCATCCGGATACACGGAGTCGGCGGGGTTTTTTTTCCTTTGTGAGCCAGAAACTCCAAACAACAACTAGAATCCGGGAAGAAGGTTAAAATAAAAATGTGTACAGAAAGACCTCTACCTCTCCACAAGACACTGGTTCTATTTCCTGACGCCCAAGTCATTGATGTCCAAAGTGGGCTTAACGGTTCAATGCTCCGCAGGCGTGGTGCATTCGGAGGTTGGTGTGACCGTTCGCCCGTGCACGGGCCGCGGTTCACATCCGAGCGAAATCTTGATCTTCCGATCCTGTCGCCGGTATGGGAAAGGAAGTGTACGGGTGTACCGCGGGCATACTATTTTTAAACCAAGATTTTTTGTCTTCCAGACTCCCAAACACATGCGGGGACGGTACGCCCGGTACGCCGTGCCGAGCGGGTCGAAAAACCGTACAGCCGAAGTCAGACATCGGCATCGGTTAATCCTGGTTAATCCTACTTTTCCTAAGAGCAGGCATTAGTACACGTTGCGTGTTTCGATTGTCGGCGGGCCCGCGGGATGAAAGAAACAAAAAAGGATGGGAAGCGCACCCCGAAATCCGGTTGCGCGCGGAGCTATTTCCTGAACAATAAATTTGTCTGAGAAAATCGGTGTCCGTGTGCGTGTGTGTCGTGCATGCATCGGTATTAACCTAACATTCATAAAAAAAAGGTCAAAACCTGCATTTTCATACCGTCGGGCACGGTCACAGGGAGGGGATGGAAGCAATTTGGAAAAGAAAGCAGAATATTGAAAAATGGTAAAGCGAGCGAACCCCCTCCCTCCCTCCCTATCCCCCCAAAAATGGGCCAACGGCAAGGCAGGGAGCTAGTTTAAGGTTTTTAGGATATATGCACACATTTTGTAGGCACCCTATTTATATACCCACAGTACACAACACAGCCGCATATCCATATGCGTGTTGGAAACGCGCAACTCCCATGATTGTTTCGCATCCAAAACTCCCGCATCCAACAAATAATTGTCATTTCAAATGTGGCTCGGCTGTCACTGGCTGCTGGCAGCACGAATCGATATACACACAGTGCTCCACAAAACACATGTGCCCCTCCCCCACCCCCCTTTCCCCTCCTACTGTCAGGCTTTATTTCCAACGTCGTTGCCTTTTTGTTTGCAAACCAGGGACCGAGGACTTCTTCGGCGCAGCTGATACGCGAAGCAAATGGCAAAGCGTCGGAACATTGAGGCGTACCTCGGGTGTGTGTTTTTTTCTTCTGTTTGTTTACGCCAAGCCAATCTTCCACAAATGGCGCTACCGATGTCTCACTCTCACGTGCGGTAATAGTGTTTTAGGTTTGGATTGTTGGCGCGCGCGCGCGCCATTGAACTGGAGCACACAGAAAACACAGAGAGAGAGAGAGAGAGAGAGAGAGAGAGTGTCTGTGCTGTGGAGCTCCCTCTCTGTCATACGAGCGTTCAACGGCACAAGGAGCAAGCAGAACGAGTCCATCTTTTTGGCCGCCGACGGTCGATGTCCTTTTTGGCAAAAGGTTTGCGCTCGGCAAACTCATCTTTCGGTTCGAGCTCCATACCTGAGCGTATGTACATGTATA
>KB697860.1:0-29589 GCA_000349165.1 Anopheles christyi
AACTCACACCCACATCGACATCGAGTTTATGGCAATTACACTCGTCTACTCGTATCTAACGTAAGTCTTACTACACCATTGATTACTTTGGGAATTGCATTATTATCCTTTTCTGAAACAGCGCATTCAAAAACAGTATACGATGAGAGTGTTAACCGCCAAACAAAACAAAACATAAATTTAAAATAATCGAACTGTCAGTTCAATTTGATGATGGCCTACCGCTGTGCATCACCGATAGAATACCCCCTAATAACATTTACGCACATGGAGTCACCTCCCTACCCTAAGCAGTGATAAGATTTCTGTGAAAAAAACGTCTTGCGGTCATCGTACGAGGCATTGTATAGGTTTGTGACAATACGTATTTAGTATTCGCGTACATTCTCCTGCGAACGCCCGTAAGCTCTACGGTAAAAAGAAAAAAAAGTCATCATGGGCAACTACAAGGTAAGCGCGCAGGCACGTGCAAATTATCGATTTTTGCACCTAGTTTTGTCGTGTTTCCCCACACGACTTTTGATATTTTGATAAAATACATTGGATTCCATCGTCCTGTTTCCCCCTACCCCCACCACCCACACAGCCAATCGATCTGTCCAAGGAGGAGTTCCGGAAGTATTTGGACCGCCAGGGTGTGCTGGACGCGATAACGCAGGTGCTAGTGAAATGTAACAGCGAGCGGCCGGAAAATGCGCTCACCTTCGTGCTGGAAAATATGTCGGAAAACTATGTGCCAATGAAAACACAGTTGCAGGAAGCGCATGAAGAGATCGAACGGCTGAAATCGGAAATAAGTGTGCTGAAAGCTAGTGGGGAGATACAGCAGGAGCCGGCTTGTAGCACGCCCGAAAACACATCCGTTGCAGATACCGTGGAGAACAAAATCGATAATGCCCCACAAATCAATGGTGCAGTTGAGGCAGCAGGTGCAGACGGTGTTACAGGTGAAAAGGAGATTGAAGCAGCCACGACACCGTCGACTACAACTGAAGCTGGTGGTACGGACAGTACGCCAAAAGTAGTATTGCCGGCCCCGTCTAATGAAGTCGCGGACACAGCTTCATCTGCTTCGACCGGCAACGAAGCATCGGATGCTAAGAAGGAACCAAATGCCACCACTGCTGCCACTACCGAGAACAAGTAAATATGTGCGTGCGTGTGAATGTGTAGCTAATGATTCGTATAGGTTAACTGGTTTGTAGTGTTTCGAATCGGGAATTCGAATCTTCGAATCTAGACCACGATAAGAGAAACAGTGGATTTAGCAAAACCGCAAGTACACACACAGAACCTTGCCAAACCCGTCCATTCTCTAAAAAAAAAAGAACAAACAAAAAAGAAAGAGCGAAAACTTAAGCATAAAAGCATAACGAAAAAAAAAACAACCCGAAGAGGCTTCAATGCAATCGAAAGCAGGCGATTATGATCACGTTGGTCCCTATATAGTACGTACTTGGAATACTTTGCATGCTATGCCTATTAGCACCAGTGTATTTAAAGAACTGCATTTTTCCCATTTGCCATCAGTCATCTTTAGCTGCATCTCCCATCAAATATGTTAAATCTCAAGACCTACGATCGAATCGTGAATCGTATTCTAAAACCCGCACAGTGAGGTTTGCTTAGGAAAATAAGATCCAACGTTTTGGAGAGGAATGGCATATTCTCTCTCTACACTTCGTGAAGAAAAATATCATTCCAGCCATCACTAAAATATAATACGATAACGCTGTCAACGGTAATAAAACGAGTATAGATGTAGATAACGAATGATAGATATCAGAAATGCATTTTTATTTCCTTATACGTCTCCGATTAAATGTGTTTGCCGCCCTCTTTCCCTCTAGCTAGCTTTCTACGCTTTGTCCTCGCCGGACGCTTTCTTCGCTTGCCGCTTCTTTACGTCGTAGTTGTGCACCCGGGCCATGTTCACCTCGGTCGTCGTGATTTGATCACGCAAAAACTCCTGATCGTGCTCCAGGCACCGCAGGTTCACTTCGGCCGACTTTTTGTTCTGTCTCAGCAAGTCCTCTGCCTCGTCCAGCGGGTACTCCAGCATCACGTTAGCTCCAAGCCACAGGCACACCGTTTTCGTCGGTGGCATGACCGTCTTCACGAAAACCTGCTCGCTCAGCAGGAACTGCGTTTCCTGATCTTCCGATTGCGCCCGCAGGTGCTTGATCATTTCCAGGTTTTTCGTAAGGTCTGGAATTTGCTGCCGCAGCCGCCTTCTGCGCGATACCATGTTGTACTCCATGAACCGGTACTTGCTGTGCTGCTCGTCGAAGTTTTTCAGCACTTTCTCCACACTGTCCTCGTTGCCGGAGTCCTTCATAAACTGCTCCACATCATCCTGCGAGGAAGACGGATTTATTATTTCATCGAACCGATTGGCCCCGTGCGGCAAATTTCATACCCATAAGGCCACACCACAGATCTGTGTGTGTGCACTCAGCCTTAAAAGGGCATTGCACGCCTACACTACTCACCACGAACACAGCCTCCGGGATGCCCGCATACGATTTTTGGTCGTTTTCTAGTTTTGGTAGTTCAATTTCCTCCATGCTGTCGGCTTGTTTGTGTGATGGGAAGGGGATTGGGATGATTTTTTCTGTGAAGAGTAGTACGGTACCTGCGGAACTACCGAAAACACACAACAGTTGCAGTAAAAGTTGCGGTTCGGTAAAATTGAACTGTCAAAATCATTGTTCCTCCTTTGTCGAAATATATTCCAACCAGGGATGGACAACCCCGATGAGATGGAGTGTCAATTTATGGTCTGTCAAAAATGAAGCTGCAATTCCATGCTGTATTGAAATGGGAAGTTGTCCTGCAGGATTGAGATCCTGATGAAGAGATTGTAAATAATGAAATCAAAGATGTTACGTAGTGTTGAAATATCAGAGTATCCAGAGTACGGCATTAGTAAAACAAAATATGAACGCAAAACGGCTTCCCTTTCAAACAAAATTAGATGCTTCAATCTACGCTTCACTAAATTATTCCATTGAATCAAGCTATCGAAATCACATGAACATTTAAGACTTCAAAGATGATTTTTTCTCTCGAGATGACCCAAGATGAGAAATAAAATGTGGTTTTGGTTGGTATTGATAGGGTTAAATCAATCGCGGAATCAACCACCGTTTCCTTCGTATCTTGACAATCAAATCTAGTGGACGAATATTCTTGAAACGTCTCCAGTTTTGGTAGCACTGCTTATGAGTAACGGAATCTACAGCCGTATGTGTGTGTTCGTGTGCGCGTTCGTATATTCGTACAGTTGTGCTGAACGGAGGCCCTTGTGCGTGCACACATTCTTCTCGCGCCCGTCAGGAAAAAGGAATAATTTTCTTTTTCCGCGGCATCTGCCCTAACTCTACGCGTCGGTAAAGAAAGTGGAAACAAAAATCCATCCACTACACTTGTAAGCGGATTTTTCGCAACCAAGCAGCAGCCCTTTCGACCGAGTGGACAGCGAAAAGTGTTCCCACAAGAGCACACGGGTGAAAAAGAAGAAGGAGAAGAAGCACACGCGAGCAAGAAACTAGAAAAAACCCCAGCCAGCCATCATTCGGGGCGATACGCGCGCGTGTGTGTACGTGTGAGTTGGTTGGTGTGTGTGTTTGCGCCGTGTTTTTCTTCGCTCGGTTTTAACTACAGCGCAACGGAGAGACGTCGTAGCAGGCTATAGATCGCAGTAGTCGCAGCAACAACAGGAAAGCAGCCGCCCTATAAGCATCGGTCAGCGGTTGCTGCTGCTGTGTAAAAAGGGGTTTAGAAACTACCAGAGGAATTGACACAAGCAAACACCACCCAATATAATTTTCTTGGTGTGAATTACGGTGTCCGGAAGGAAGAGAAAATCCTTCTTCATTCCTCACCACCCTCTCTTGGAAGTCGTCTTCATCCCGGTGTGCCCCGTGTGCCCCCGAAAACTCCATCCCAACTCAACTGTCCGTCATCATTGAGCGTAGCTGAGCGAATCGATCCAAAATGTCGGACGTAGAGTTATCAAACATAGACCACCTCATTGCGATGCTTTTAGAAGGTAATTCAAAAAATCTTGCCAGTAGGTGTGTGAGATTATGGTGTGAAAAAAAATGTAGATATGTGATCTCGTCGCCCTTCCCTACCACACACTCGAGCCCTGTTTTTGGCCAACGCCCCCGCTCTCCTCATGCTCTCTCTCTCTTGGTTCCGGTGTATGTGTGCTGAAGAAATGAGGTGTAGTGTTAAGGAAGTCAAAAGGAAGGGGTGGTGGTTGCCTTCACGATTAAAGCCGCATTTTAGTGTGTAGTACGTACGATGCGGGGATATAGTATGACCGTGCATGAATGACCTATCCGTCGTCGTCTTCTTTCATGATTATGATGGTCACAATCATGTCGCTCGTATGTGTGTTTGTGGATGAATAACCATCGTAAATCTGCGAATGCTAAGGTGTGCGTGTGTGCTTTGAACAGATATTTCGTGCGTGCTTATGAGTCAGTAGGAGATTTCGCCGCCCTGTCACGAGCAAGATGAGCGAGCGAAAGCGAAAAAAGGCAACCAAGATGAGCGAGAGCGTGAAGGCGTACCTTAAACAGCGGCAGAGTGAATTGGAGCGGATTGGAGAACGAGAAGGAAAGCGGGATAGTGCGAGTGAGCGCGCGCGCGCGCCAGAGAGCGGCTGTAAATTGCGTGCTTCTGCTGCTTGCTTGCTGCCCTTGCCTCATCATCTTGTGGCTCCCGAACTGTCATACATCGACAAGTATTTTTTTTCCTCCTTCTGATTTTCATCTACTTTTTCCCACACACACACACACACAGTTCGCGGTGCAAGGCCGGGGAAAAATGTACAACTGTCGGAAACGGATATACGTCTGCTATGCCTGAAGTCGAGGGAAATCTTCCTCTCCCAACCGATACTGCTCGAGCTGGAGGCACCGTTAAAAATCTGCGGTAAGTTTAACAACCCGACCGGGTACGTGGTTTATTAATTTAATACATTAAAATTTAAGGGCAAACTCTTTCGATTTTGAGGGAGGTATGGTTTTTAGCCAAGGTGACTGTTTTTACAAGTGTAAGCGAAAGATACACGGCGATGGTGGTGCAATGAAGCGTAAGGTTTCAGGTTGTTTTTAAAAGTTTATTTACTCCTGCTGCTCTCGTTCTATCTCTCACTCTCTCTGGTGTGTATGCTACTCTTCGGCGTATGCGCGTACTACATGCAGCCATATTTGTTTGATGTTCTGGCTGGAGTTTTTTTTGTCATTCTTTGTTATTGCTTTACACACACCGGTTTTGGATACACTACGCCGGTGATTCTGTGTTTTCCACTGGCCGGATTAATTGCCTGGTTCCCAATTATCCCCCGCAAAATGGACCGTGGACACTGAGCTAAAGCAAAAAAGGCAGCAGTTGCAGCCTTGATTGCGAGCAAGGTGATGAACACCGCAAAACCACACATGACGCAGTGTACAGAAATGTCGAATGAGCAGGTAGGGTGTGTACGTCCTAGAAAGGGCTGCGCTGCTCAACCTTCGCACTTACTGCACGTGTGCGCTGGGGATTGATCATATCTTTACTACATTAGTGACAAATGGAACGTGTTCTGATCTAGAAGGTGTTGCTCTGAATCCTCAAAGTGGTGACCGTTGCCGCTGTCGTAATAAACAGCCCGAAACTGCTTCGGTCGCCGCTACACGCGTATACGAAACGCACACGACGCACTCGATTCATAATAGAGCTCGGGCCCATATATTTCCACCATTACCTAAACACATCGAATGAAAAGAAGAGGAAGAAGAATGCTCACTTCCTTTTATTGACGCTAGCAAACTCACCCCCTAAAACACATCACCTACCTGCCATATACATCTCGCCTCTATCCCCCAAGAAAATAGTCATCGGATTACAGAGCTTCCTGATATCGTGTTGGTGTATGCGCGTATGAAACTGAAAGTGTATTTGTTAAGACGGCGTCTCTCCTCACCGAGCAAGGTCTGTAGCATCAATTGGGGGTCGCCACCCCGAACCTTTCGTCGGGCCAGAAACATGTGCAAAGATTGCAAGGGATGCAAGATGCAAAGCACTTGTATTTTCGAGATTTTTTTTTCACGCTACACTGAGCGCAGTATCTTAGTTGGAAAATTGCCTGCTAGCAATATGCATGATTAAAGAAGTCAAATTTATAATTGTGTGGGATATTGTAATTTGCATTCAATTTTTTTAATCACATGAGTCAAAAGGCCACGCTGTTAATGACGATTCTGTAAACTCCCAGGGGGCGGGAAAGGAAGGAACGGTGTTCGAAAAGAAACGTACTGATAGTGATAAGGAAGCGACACCAGAAACGTGTAGGAAAAACATTATCTCCACGACAAGCTGTGATTGTAATCAACACGGCAATTTTCAGTATCGCGAATGATGCACACAGCAGCACTTTTGTGGGTGCTTAAATAACAACGACCCCCAAATCATTTAAGCGAAAATAACTATATATCACTTTTAATATAAAATAATATATTTTTGGGGGAAAACTTTTTTCAATTTTGTCTCTTGTTTTTTCATTCTTTTTTCAACAATCTGAACAGGTGACATCCATGGTCAGTATTATGATTTGCTGCGTTTGTTCGAGTACGGTAGCTTCCCGCCAGAGTCGAACTATCTGTTCCTAGGCGATTACGTCGACCGAGGAAAGCAATCGCTGGAGACGATTTGCCTGCTGTTGGCGTACAAAATCAAGTATCCGGAAAATTTCTTCTTGCTGCGCGGCAATCATGAATGCGCAAGTATCAATAGAATATACGGGTAAGTGTGTAGCCGTAGCACAGCCGGTGCTGTCTTTCAATGCTTCACCACATATCGATCGAAGCTTATCGAGAATGAAAAGATACGGTTGGTGGTGTGTCTGTGTTTCTTCTCGCGCTTGTGACGTTTTTGCTGTCATGATGTCATTGGCATTTCGTTACCATTTTTTTTTCTATTCCGTGTTTACACGATTCAGATTCTACGATGAGTGCAAGAGGCGCTACAACATCAAGATGTGGAAAACGTTCACCGATTGTTTCAACTGTCTGCCGGTGGCCGCGATCGTAGATGAGAAAATTTTCTGCTGTCACGGTGGTCTCAGCCCGGACCTGCAGTCGATGGAACAGATTCGACGCATTATGCGACCCACAGACGTACCCGACCAGGGTCTGCTCTGCGATCTGCTGTGGTCCGATCCGGACAAGGATACGAACGGCTACGGCGAGAACGATCGTGGCGTCAGCTTCACGTTCGGTGTGGATGTAAGTTTTGCAAAAAACAATGGCAGGAACGAAAACGCATAAGATGTTAATTTCCCTTTTTGTTTGTTGTGCAAATTTCTTTACCTTCATTCATTTTATCAGATCGTGGGCAAGTTTCTAACTAAGCATGACTTTGATCTAATCTGTCGAGCACATCAGGTGGTTGAGGACGGTTATGAGTTCTTTGCCAAGCGGCAGCTGGTAACCCTTTTCTCTGCTCCCAACTACTGCGGAGAGTTCGATAATGCCGGTAAGTTGCTTCCAACCAATACAAATCATTGAAACTCGTCGCAATATTTATTACAATGGTAAATTTATTGTTTGCTTATCCACTTTCTTCCCATTCCCAGGTGCAATGATGTCCGTCGACGATACGTTGATGTGCTCGTTCCAAATCCTGAAGCCAGCCGATAAACGTAAGTTCCAATATGGTGGCCTCAACTCCGGACGGCCAGTCACACCACCGAGAAGCTATAGTAAAAACAAAAAGAAATAATTTATCAAATAGTACTATTCTCTTACAACAAACTACTACTACTATAAAAAAACTTACTACAAATTACGTACTACCAAACTTGTGCGGTATCCGTTCTGTTTTCATCTCCCTTCCCATTGTGCTCCCAGTTTCCCGGTTATTTTTCCCTTTTAATTCCCTTTAAAAAGAACATTTTATAAAACAAAACTTGATCGACTGACAATGCAGTGGCCACGAGCGCGCCCGCGTGTGGTGTTGTGAAAGGCAAAAGTGTATCTCCAATTATGGAAAAAATAATATAACGGAAAACAACAAAAATATGAGGATCATATTCATCACAGTCGCTTTTCCCTAAGGGAGGACGTGTGGATGCCTTGCAATGGGGTATGCGCTCGCCCCTCCTGTTGGGATTGCGATGAAGATTGAAGTGATAGAAACAATTCAGCTTATAAGTAGATATAAACAGGTGCAAGGTGGTAAAGAAAAAGAAAGTGAGAAGAAGAAGAAGAAAAGGATGGTATTGGACGAAAGAGCATTGCAGCAGTAGAGAGGATAATGACGTGGTGTTACACACAACGCATTGGATAGTTTGCTGTTGTTCGACCTTACGATTGACAGATTGGCGCATAACGAGAGCAATGAGCATAGTAGGAGGCGATAACTGTTTTTGTTGGCACTCGAAACACACACCACGCGGGAAACATAGCAGAATTAGCAGCTGTTTCAGGATAGGATGAAAGCAAAACACTAAACATGGCAAAACCATGAGTTTGCCTGTATTTGAACTGTAAGCAAGTAGTAGCACGCGAGAATAAGAGCAAAAACGAGGAACGTTTCTGAATGATAATTTAATTAGAAACACTAGAGCAGAGAGTACACCGTGAGCAAAAGAAGAGGTAAATAAACATTCAAACAAATATGCATGCTAACAACACATGATAACATGGTAGAGATTTGTCAGCTGATGATGATGATGATGATGATGCTGATGATTACTACTAGCAACAGGCAGTGTGTGGTTTAAGTAGAGCGTGAGTGTGCGTGTGTGAATTGAAATGCAATGAAACCGCACAGATCCACACACTTGTATGCGTTCTCCTGTAGCAGCGTGCGCACAGTCAGCTCACCACCACTACACCAAGCGGGCCACTCCCCCCCACCTACCACACTGACATTACTAGGGTGGACAGCACCTACTAAATGGGTAAAACAATTTTCTGATTACAATAATTGCGACAATGTTTACAAACAGCAGCAGAAACCGCAACTGATAATGGCGTGGTAGAAAAGGCAGACAAGAAAACGTGCTAACAAGCAAACAAAACAAAAGAAGAAGAAGAATTAACTACTGAATTCATCAAAAAATATTAGCACGCCGGAGGGTAAAGAAAAGAGGAACACGGTTAAAATGTGCGCAAGCCTTTCATTTAATTGAGATTATTGAACATAAACCAATCTGCGCCTGTATGCCTGCCCGCCCGACGTAAGGAAGACAGAAACATGGATGAAATCCACGACTACATAACTCGTAAGCTGTTTCTCACTCGTGTATCGCATAATATTTCCTCGATGGTTAAAACACGTTGCATGTCACCGTTCTCCCCTCAACCCGGGGTAGATAGTGAATCTTGTTTCAATTAGAAGCAACGGAACTGGTGGCATGTCATCATGTTTTTTGTTTTCGAATTCGCTCTGTTAGTTGCAACAAGTAAAGCACAAGGGGACAATGAGGAGGAACAGGAATAGTAGGATGAGCTGGTTAACTGTGCGATGCACCTGTCATCAGTAATCGACGTGACTAAAGGGGAAATTTGGTCCCCCCCCCCTTCCCCCATACAAAATACTGGAGGTGTTACACCGCATGGTCTGCCAGTTTATTGTGAAATGTCCCACAATTATGTTAATAAAGTATCACCGAGCTCATTCGCTGAACTGGACTAAATTTCTGTGAGTGCTCGTTGAGCCTTATCATCTGACCTGATGCATCTTCCATTAACGAGAGAAATTATTATCTTTATTTAAAAGATCATCTTTAGCCTAAACGAGGTGTCCAAATGATCACTGTAGTCCTTGGGTAACATTTATGATTTGTTTTTCTGTGTCCGAATTACGATTGTAAACGATTTTGTCTATTGTTTGCCAATAAGCACCCTTATATAATAGACCCAATAAATGCTGAATGTGCATAAAGAATGTATTTACTTCCTGAACGACTGGGAAATCTCATGTACGTTGGAGACATTACAGAATAAACCGACAAATCCTTAGAAGAAAAAGAAGAGTAAAAACAAAAAAAAGGGTAGACGATGCATTTTATGCAGCAACGAATGATTGTGAGAGAATGCCAACTAAAAGCTAAAAGAATGGCTTTAATTGGAATAGATCACTGGGAAGATTACTTACGATAGGAGTGTTGAGTTTTACAGTAAGGTTATATATTCTGCTCTTGTTGCTAATACTTGACCTAAAAATGTCTCAAAAGATGCCGGAAGGGCCTTGGCATGTTGTTTGCCCTTGATCGTGATACTGGCTAGCCAGTGTGGGGTTTATGTTTACAAAAACCGATTGCGCCAGCCGCGTCGATCGCTTCTACATGTGTGATGTTTACTTTAACCACGCGCCTGTCTGTGTATTGGCGAATAGAGGAGTAGTTTCACGCATTTGGGTGACGAAGGAAAAGTTTAGTTCTTTGGCAAAAAGTTATTGCAACAACTGTAACGCGATTAGTCCTACTTCTGTAAATGCCATCTTTTACTTGGGGGGAGTACGCAACATAAAATAATGGAATCGATCGTTTTATTCGTAGGCAGATGGGAAAGCGACGGAAGGCAGGCAAGATTCTGATAATAATCAATAACCAATTTTCACATCCCCATAATTTACAAAGAGAGGAAAACCTCGCTTATGAAACCTCTAATGTGTCGAGCGCATCCTCTCGATCATGCATGTATGTGTTTCTCAATCAAACGAGCATCAGAGGAGAACAGCACACAGCTAAAAACAACACACCTACGTCCATTGTACGATGCAGTGTTAGAAACATAGATCAATGTCAGTACTCAAGAAAACTACATTTGTTGATAACAATGCAATGCTGCTAAAGTAAGGAAGCCAAGAAATGATGCAAAACATCTACACACAAACACAGCAAAAACACATAAGTAAGAATCAAAATTTTAAACAGCATAAATAAAATTGTATCACAAAAAAAAACGAAAACCGGTTGTGAGCATTTCGAATGCATTTTTCTTTCGTTTTCCCGATGCATCTTATCTTTATGAATGAATGGTCAAACCGCCTTAGTGTACACTTTATCGATAAGAGTTTTTTTTTTTAAATTAATCATGTGGACTGGAGAATGGAGAAAGTGAATAAGTGTGGCTTTTTATATCTGTAAAAAAATCCTCTTGTTACCATAGTTATCCTTTCTAACCTACGTTGTTTGTAAGTGTTGATCGAGACACGTTTTCCTCTTCTCATTCTGAAGGTGTTATCTGCTTTTTTTTTGCTATACGTGTGTGGAAATATAGTGTGTGCCAAATTGTATCCACACCCTTACACCACATATTACCAAACTGCGGTATACTGTAGCTTATGTTATTATCATCACATACTAATTGATGCACGTTTTTGTTTGTTGCCTATGTTTGCCGGTGCAGGTGGCTTTCAGAAGCTCATCAAAAGCAGCAAATTTTAGTGAAATGTTACGCGACGCAAACAGCAGGCACGAGAGGGTGTGCTTTCCCCCTGAGCATGATGTCCATCGGTGAGGATGTAAATATCATGCAAGAAGGATCACCCACCACCATCATCACCACACCAATCTCACCCCTAAAGAAAATGGAAAATGCAATCGACTATGTATTGAAAGTGGACAAAAAGCAATGAAGAATCATGTGCAGCAACATCAGCAGCAACAATGTGGTGTACGCTATGGAACGAAAGTCGCAGCAAATTGGTACCGTTTAGATTTAGAGCAACCCCTCAACACAGTCCCATAATCTCTCCTCCCAGAGTTTGTGTGATGACCCACGATGGATGCCTATCGGTTGTTCCTCTTGTTGCTGCGAAATCAAACACCATCACTCAATTCGAACATACTTCCCTATCCCCACGAAACGCATACAAACAAAACAAACCTCCGGTGAAAGCTATCGGATCCAACGCAATATGCTAACGGACCCACTATATGAAGCTCTGCAGCATTCACACTGGGAGCAACATCCAACGCCATCACAACAGCAACAACACCACCCATCCTGTTAATATGATTTTCAAGTTCTGATTTTGTGAGTATCTTGCCCATTACATTGGGTTTCTCATATATTTAATACTATGCTTTTCGTATGCCTATTTTCTTCCGTATCTCTTTTCTTGTAAAACAAACCAAACCAAATTGGTGTGTGCTGTTGTGATGTGGATGTGTGGTGGTTTAGTTGTTGGTACGCGCTGTCCATAACATTCTCCTAGTACCGCTGTTTATTCGTTTGGCTGTTGTTTTCAAAACAAAACATCGATTCGTATGCGAATTGATTGCACATTTTGCTCATTCCATGCACCATGTGCTACTCAAAATGACATGGAGTAGCTTTGTGGTGCTTATGTTGTATATTGTTCCTTGTGTTTTTTATATTGTTGTTTGTAGAAATGTTGTGTTTTTTTATCCATTATATCATGTTTATCTGTTTTATGAATTATTTTCTACTCTACTATTTCTAATCCCTTTTACTTCCTCCTTTTGTAAATATTTCTTTTGTTTTATATCAGTCCAGACTAACTTTAGTCATTACTGTTTTGTTTAATTTCTTTTTTTTAATCTCTTTTGTCTCAAAATTTCAAAAACCGGTTCACGTCTCAAGTTGTTTGAAAACATAAAAGAACTTCATGACCTTGTCATTTAAACCCTTCCCAATGCGCGGCTTTCGGTTCTCTCGTTCTCTCCTTGGGGCAGCTTATCCCATCTACTAATAATGTGTATGCGTTTATTTCTTGTGCTTTTTCTGCCCTTTCTTCCGGTGCGTAGAATTGTCCCAATCTCTGAGCTGAAGGTTAACCTCGCTGTTGTTGTTCCCTTCAACCTCTCGGCCACTCCGCGTCTTCTTATCGATCCCTTGTTTGTGTCGTGTATTGTTTCCTCTTTACACTGCCACCGAAAGATCGCCACCGTGAAGCTGTGTTCTTTGTGCCAATTGCGTTGCTTTGTGCGTGTGTCTGTGCGTGAAAAATCCTCCCTTTGTTTTTCTTTACTCTTTCCGCTGTTTGCAGTTATCATGTTTTTTGTTTGTATTTTTAAGTGTAAAATGAGCCGAAAATCCAATTGCATTCTATATTTCCTATCTTGCAGCATATACGCAAAGCTTCATCGTCGCTGGATAAGTGTTACATTATTTATGGCCAAATTTTATGTTTTCCGGGCTCCACAACCACCACCACCACCACCACCATTTGCTGCCTGTTTTAGTGTACGACTTTTTTTTTTATTAATAATTTTTGGCTCGAACTGTGAAATCATTTTTGCAAAATTTAATTAATGCTATTCTTTTTGGATTTTTTATCCACCCTTTACGCAATCGGACGTTGTTTTTTTGTACTAGTAAAAACAAAACAAAAAGATTAAAGTATTACTTATAACAATGTTTCCAGCGGTGGTTTAATTATATTTTGTTTATTGTTAGTTTTTATTATGTTTTTAGTTTGTTTATTTGAAAGAAGTCTCTAGTCATACTATGGGAAGGTTTTAATCTTTGCGGTCACAGCTTGCTACAATACACGTGCTCGGCCGCTTATGTTTTTTTTATCTCACACAAAACGAGATAAAGTAATCTGTTTTAAGTCTATTTCCTATCATAATTCCTGATGATAAAGAAGAGCTGCTTAAGATAACGAACTGAAAAAGGTATATGCTGATAAACGCTCTTAATACGAATCATTTCCTAGTTACTAAAGAAAGAACCTTGTGTTTCGCTGATTTCGTTTATCATTCCCTTTTGCGGGTACGTTTCAGACCACTCCAAAACACATTCCTAAGAACTAAGCTAATGAGAAGCAATGGAGAGATCGATAATGTTTGATATATGGTGCGTTGCTCATTGCTCACACTCTCAAGAATATTATTGTTATTCCACACTGGCTCGCTGGTTTCGCCCATACATCTCTCGTTAAGGTCACAGCCGCGTGCTGCCGTGCCGACCCCCTCCGCGTACGTCCGCGGACCCGTTCATGCTAAATAGGTAAGCAAGCAGGGCACACGAAATTTAATAAGAAAAAAGAGCATCCATCGTCGGTCCCGCAGAAGAAGAGACCGGTGCTGTTGTGTTGTTAAAATTTGCATATTCAATCACACGCCTGTTATCGTCCAACTACGTCAATTGCTGATGGTATTTCGCAAGTTAGTCATGGAATATTGTTTTCAAAGTTTCGAAATTAAACATTGATATCACATTTCTCTTTAGTATTGTTGTACATATTCGAGGTCTTTGGAAGAAAGTCTTTGGAAATGATTTATTTTTTAGTTTTTGATATCTTCTCCAATTGACTTCTTTTGTTCAAAGTCATACAGCATTTACTTATTGATATCCGAAACATCCTTACTTTTGCAAGATTCATCACTTACTGCATATTAAGTACGTCTGCGACCTCACGGCCGAAGTAAAAATACAATGCACTTGCACTTTTCTGCTGCACTAAACCCTATCCACTGTCACGCGGATGGCACATATGATCGATTTTTAACCGATACAACAATACCGTACCACACAGCGACGAAGTGTGACGTTAAACAAATCTTCCAAACAGTCCCGACAGTCCTAAGACGTGATCTGGTTCCATAACCATCCGGCCACGCTTCTGCAATGATAGCAATGGACGCGTCGTTCGCGTCTGCTCTACCATCTGCTAACGGCGTGTTTCTTCCGGGTTCTTGCCATCTTTCGCGCCCAACAAAGGGTTTCATATTTAATAGGTCCCTCCGATCCCTGATATAAAACCAACGATCAAACCATCCACTAACAGCATTCTCTTGCAGCTATGATAGTACCGACGACCGGACAGGATCTTAACTGAAGCGATCGTTTTTTTTTGGAGTTACCAGCCGTACCATGATCAGCGTAAACACTTGGTACGGTCTAGCGGGCATTTGGTTCCTTTCGCTGGGGACGTACACCAGCGAGGGAAAAGATTTGCGTAAGTACATCCTTAAATGTGCTGTAAAGCGGAATGAACAGGACTGTTTTTGTTTTTACTTTTAGCTAGCAGTTTTGAAAAGTGTCACCGAAACGATCCTCAGTTTGATCAGTGTCTGCGTAATGCGGTAAACGGAGCAATTCGTTTACTAAAGGATGGTTTACCCGACTTTGGCATCCTGCCCCTGGAACCGCTCGCGGTGGACTCGCTAGTAATTGAGCAGGGTGAACCATCGTCACCGATAAAGTTGAAGCAACATTTCACGAACGTCCGTTTAAGCCATCTTACTGAATCGACCATCCTGAAGTATCGGTATGGGAGGGTGTTTTAATTATATTTTACAATTTCTAATATTTTTGCACATTTTAGAACTGATCTCAAGAAGCTTATCATTAAGGCGGAAGCGATCACACCGCAGGTACAATTCGTCGGCAACTACAGTATGGATGGGCGGATACTGGTACTTCCAATCACGGGGAAAGGGTTGGCCAACATAACGCTACACCGGTTGAAGACACACCACGAGCTCATTGGAGAGATGGTTGAGCGTAACGGTGAACAGTACATGCACATTCGAAAGTATCTGGTACACTTTGAGCCAAAGTTTGTAACGTTCCAGTTTGGCAATCTATTCAACGGCGATGAACGACTCGGTAAGATAGCATCTTTCTACTCGGCGTAGAGCTACTACCACAGTGTTAATGAGGTGTCTTTGTGCATTCCAGGAAAAACCATGCACCAAGTACTGAACGATAACTGGGAGGTCGTGTTCCGAGAGCTGCGCAGCTCGTACGAGGATACGTTCGGCTACATCTTCAAAAAGATTTCGAATCAAATCTTTCTAAAGGTACCGATGAATAAAATCTTCCCTGAGTAGTAGTAGTAGTAGTAATCTGTTGAGTAGCCAACAATTCGGATTGTGTGTATGGAGTGTTTCATGATGACACCGTGTACATATATATGCTTATGTACGATTATTTGATTTTATTTCCATCGTTTTTTGCACATCGTCGTGTGTAATGTCATACATATATTTATCAAAACATTATCGGGTAACCTTATCTAAACGTTTGCTGGGATTGTAGAATAATTTTACGTAAAACTGTACCCAAACACTAAACGTCACAAACAAAAACAATGCTTTGGTTTGATTACACCTCTTTGTACCCTTTCCGTTATTGTCGCTTTTCCTTTCCATGTCTTACATAGGGTGTAAAATATTGCAAATTTGCACAGGAGATCTCGTTACTAAGCCTAAGACAAGGGACACGAATAAGGAACCGATTGATTAAACGTTGAGACTGAAAGCTAACGAATAAGTACGATGCTTACTAATACGATTAATGATTGCATAAAAATCCTAAAGCCGGTTTCAGGGAACAAACCGACAAACTCTATCATATTGGATGGTTTTGTTCCGTTGCGCTTGATGTTGTGATTGTGGAGCTTCTTTTTGTTGGAGCAGTGTTTCATGTTTTTTGTTACTTTTCATTTGGTATACTTGCGTGTTAGACTGCAAAACTTTGCATTTGAGTAGTCTATAACTTAACGTCTTTCAATAATGAAGTACCTATGGCACTTTAAAATTGCTTCCTTCCAACTCACCGTTTTTTAATGTTTCGCACACATACACACACACACACACATACAATGACAGTGATGCCCATATAGATAACACATTATTGATAACAGCTCATTTAATAACAATGATTGTTGGGGGCAAGGTGTAAAAATTTTGTTTCCCACTGGGTTTTCCTTTTTGGTTTTTGGTTCCTTTGGTAATACGATTGAGCATATAAATGTTTTAAAAGGATTGAGAGGGGGGTTTAACACAGTGTTTTGTACATAATCTTTAAACGATCATGTGGAGCGCCGACCCGAAACACTGGATGACCGTCCTGGTCGAGATAGTCTTCGTACTTGATCTCGTGTCTGGTGACAAACCCGAGCGAGTTGGCTACCCGTTGGGAAAACAGTCCTGTTGCATCGGTTTTCATTATCTGGATGGGGAGGAGAAATTAAAGCGTTACATAAGATTGTAAGCCGTTGTGGTAAATTATCCTTTACTTACTTGAAATCCATTAGTACGTGCCACTTCTTCACTCTTCCTCATCAACTCCTTGGCTAATCCTTGTCCTCTAAACCTTTTATAAAAAATGTAAAAACTATAATTTGAATTGTTCACCTTCTTAATTGAAAACCTAAACACATACTTCGAGTCCACCGAAAGAATGCGAATCTCAAAAATGCTGTCCACCGAAAACTGCTCAAACAGATCGATCTTAAGATTTTCCTCATACAGTAGGGTGAAAATTTTGCGGAATTTTTCATCATCCATCTCGGCGAGACGGTCCAGCGCACGTCCCGTATCCTCATTGCCATGCAGTATTCCATTAACGACAACTCCAGCTATCTATTAAATGGGAAACGGAAATTACTGCATTCTTTTCCTCTTCATTTCCCCTCATTTCAACCCCACCCCGTCTCTACAAGCGTTTTGTCGACGGTGGGTCGCCAAAAGATTATGGGTACCCACCTCTCCACTGTTTGCGATTGCCATAACACTAATACCGTCACGAAGGCTCGAGAGGCTATGCTTCTCCAGCAGGGTATGCCCGTCGCCAGGACGACACAGATTGACGGCCTTGTTCAAGGGCTCGTCGGCGAAGAACGTTTGCCGTAGATGCTGTATCACCTCCGGGAACCACGGTTCTGTTACAAGCTCCATCCGCAGACCGTTGCTGTTGTTGGCAAGCATGCTGATTAACTTTATTGTGTATTCTGCACAGATAACAGGTTAGAAATTGGAATTAAACTTCAAACTAGTTTTGTGTTAGAACTGTTTCAAAGTGAATTCACACTTTCACACTTGAAAACAACGTCCCTGAAACACTTTAGTAAATATAACAAAGTTATAGAACTTTTTGAAAAACACTACCGACTACCACAGAAAATAACCGAGATATATCGATTCGAACACTGAAAGGAGCACCAAGTAATGATTCTGGAGACGACCGTAACAAGAAGCGCGTGTACTGCTTCACCTTTGCTCAATCACGCAATGAATAATCCTGGCAAAAAGAGGGAAGCTCAATACTGTGGTTGCTGCCCCTCGTTCTGAAGAGGAATCAATTCTCGCAAGCCACAAGGACGAGTAGAATGACAATGGTTTTTTGATGGGCGAAAAGGATAGGTCGTAGATGACGGAGTTAAGGAGGGAGGGGTTTCACGGTGTGGGAAGGTTCTGAAGGGCCGCTCGGGACGAAAACAATCCCTTTGCTACGCACTTTCTACGCATGTCCTGATTGTTGCCCGAGTGTACTCCCTGTCAGGATGTGCAGCAGAGCGAGTCGTTATATGGTGTGTGTAATGTGGTGGTGTTCGACTACTCGAGTTTATTCGGTGGCCGCCAGTAGGGAGTCGTGCCTCCGGAATGTACGGGGGAATGTACGGTTTCTGATCTGAACGATGTCATCGCCTTTGGAGGCTCGCCCGTTCAACAGGTGGTTTGGTTCTGGGGGTAGATTTCCCTTCTTTTTTCTTATTGCGGTACACGTACGTTGCTGAGCAAGCGTAGAACGACGCATCAATCGGCCGTTTGTTTGGTGCCGCTGTACAAAAACATGCACGTACCGCAAAAAGCTGCTGGAGCGAGTGTCCACAAACAATCGTTGTGTAATAGCTGATGTTTTTAGTTTTTTTTTTCATGCCATATATTATTATACCCTTTCTTTTATTCAGTTAATGTAAAAAAATTATATACAGTTTCCAAAATCATATTTCTTTCCAGTTGAGCAGTGCTGCCAGCAGGATGATGAAATCACACATGTTGACACTACCGTTGCTATGGCAACGCAAACATACGCAAATGAAACAAACGCAAATCGTTTGGCAAGTATTATTGTTTTTCAAAGCTCTTCAATTGGTTTTATTGTGATAAATATCCATTTCTTTTTTGTCTTTAATTTTGCACTACAGGAAAATAATTAGGTATCGGTAACGATCGGTATTAGCGAGAGGAGTGTAAGCATCAATTTTCACATAAATTTTACACGAATATCGAAATCAGCCAAAAGGTACTGTACGGCACAGGAACTTTGTCGCACGAGAAATACAAAAGAATAAAGTCAACGAATCGAGAACGTTCGAAGTGGTAAGCAACTGGGATTTTTGAAAGATTAACCTATGATGAAATCTACCTACGCTACTTAAATATAGCCAGTACAGTGCTCTTAATCTCGTTTCGCTATATAAACGCGCATAAGATGGCCACCGCTGCTCACGTGTCCGTGAAATGTGGTGATCTGTGCTTCAGTGTATTCTTTACCCTAGCTGGCGCCTTACGGTAATATGAGTATACTTTATGACAAGCGATATATCCCCCCGCTTCATTATTCCATTCGTAACCTTTGCAGCGCGTATGTGAATGTCACGGCTGCAACCGCAATCAGTAGCAAATGCAACGCGCAGTGTCCGTGCAGCTGCGTTCCCATGCCGCGCAACAGATACGCACTCGTTGGTTCGAAGAAACCGTCACTCTTGTCGCGCATCATTTCCTGCCGATTGCGCAGACTTTCCGTGCCGTCCTTAAACAGCACATCGCTTCGCCCATCGAACAGCCCGTACAGATTGAATGCTTCCGCCTTGAGGCCATTCTTGCGCCCGAACAGCTTGTCGATATCTTTCATCGCGTTGTAGATCTCCTTCTGTCGCCGGTCTATCGTTTCGTTGCTGATCATGACGCGTCCCACCGATGTCCAGCCAAGGTAGCAAAGTGCATTATGCTTCACGGGTTTGTTGAACGGACAGAATATGGTCCAGTCCTGCTGGCCGGAACTTTTCATGGTCTTGTACGTTTCGTAGCTTACGAATGCGACATCGGCAACGCCATCCTGCAAGCAGCGCATGGCACCATCCTCCCCATCGTACACTGCCGAGCAGCGGCTCGTACTTTTCCAATTGCACGAACTTTCGGCGAAAAAGTTTCGCACGTCTCCGATCGAGTGGTTTTGAAGGGCGGTCTGTACAGCGGTATGGGCCGCACCCTCGTACTGTGGAAAGCAGGCTCTACGGTTGCGAAGATCTAACAATGTAAAGAGAAGAGATCCTTTTAATAATACTTCGCTATCATTTTTGCTATCTATTGAGAGCTTACCGTAACCCGATCGTAGATTTGAACCTCGCGCCACAACCGCCACTATGAGATACTTGTGCAGTGCATTCGATGAGTACTCGTACAGAATCGGGCGCAGCCCGTAGTCTCGTTCCGCTCGCATCGCACTATCCTGATCGACGATCACTACGTCCGCATCCCCAGAACGTACCTTCGTCATGCACTGGTCCAATCGGTCCATCCGGATGCACTGCAGCCCAGGCTCGACCCCGTACACGCTGGCAACCTCCTGCAGCCAGGAACATTTGTACATCTCCAGCAACGATTTGGTGCAGAACACTATCGAGCGGCTCGGGCTGCAGCCGGGATTGTTGTAAGCATCTTGAAACCCGACCGCCTGGTCGAGATAATCGTCCACCGGTATGACGGTGTCGAGTGTCGTTATGTTCACGTGATACGTTTCCAGCACCATCAGCAGCGCATTCTGCCAACTGTTAATGTCGTCGTGCGACAGGTGTGCCACCAAATCCTGTACCTCCGTCGCCACTTTCCTGTGTAACGAGTGAGTTAAGTGAATGGTGAAACGTGCCTTTTATCGTGGAAAACATTATGACTTACGATTTAGCGGCAATCGCTGGCCACGGTTTCGCTACCCACACGCACGGTTTGCGCGTGTTGAGCGGTTGCAGGTGTCCATCTGGACAGAGAAAGCTGTACTCCGTTGGGTTGGCCTCTGCCGCTAGTCCCGAAAAGCCAAAATGGCTACGGACATCGTCCAGTCTGGCCCACGCTACCTCACCAGCACCACTGGTGAGACAGTACAGTGGTCCACGTCTACCCCAGTGCTTGTCACCGATCGCACACTGATAGGAGTTGTAGCACAGTTGACACAGTGAAGGGTACTTTTTCTCTTTAAGGTAAATGGTAAAGGGTGTGTTAGGAGACTGCATGTGTTGTCGCGTCGACTACTCATAAATACGTACTTAATCGACGATCCTCTGCAGGATCTGGTACCCAGGGTCCAGCACGGCAAGAAGGTCCAAAGAAGGAGGACACAGACTTGAGTCTCGATTCGACCGGCGAAAGGTCTTCCTCGCACTCGCGTGGCGTTAGTCTTGTTTCGAAGTACTGAAATATTAATAGAAAGTAAACCAGGATTATTTAAATTCGGGGCCTACGATGCCTTTTTGATTGATACTCACATCAGCCAGTACTGCCGTCCAGTGGTTCTTCAAACCATGGCCCGGATGACAGAATTTGCTACCCCGCAGCTCACGGGCCGTATTAATTTCTGCCTCATTATCAACCACCACCACGATCTGATACTCAAAGTGCTCTGCAAAAAATAAAATAAATAAAAAGGAATGGAAGATGTAAGTGCACTACAACATCCAGTCCCTCGAGCCATGTCGAACGTGCATCGTACTGAACTTGACATTGGCCCGGCTACCGATGCTTACCGGCGTGAAACCTTAGCTCGCTGGTAACCAGTATGTCCACGCCCGACCAGCGTGCTGCGAGAAAATCTTCCGGGTAGAAGGCGGCAAAATCGGCGGCACCCTTGTGTATCTTGCGCAAGCAGTCTAGCCGATCGAGCCCGTACACGCACCGCACGTTCGAGCTTTTCTCAAGCGTTGGGCAGTTTTGTGCTCCCTTCTTGTAGTTGCCACTACCCTCCACGACGCAAACGCGCACTGGTTTAAAAAGAAAAATATAAAAGTAACAGAAAAAAAGCTGCATGAATATTGCACTTGGTTTGGTGCGTACTGCAGGCATTGTTGCAACCAAACGCGGAAGCTTCTCGATACGCCGGGTGCTTTTGTTTTGTGTGTGTGCGTGTGTGTAGATAAAGCATAATTGTTTTTGGTGCTCTGTGGCTGAAACTGAACTGAACGAGAATATTAAATTGCCACCTATGGCCACAGTTGCTCTACGGGACTTCCCCCCGACCAACTAGTAAGGTTAACACAATAAATGAACCATTCATTAGCAGTAGAGATCAGATGCGAGCGGAAACAAAACGCAATGGAATGCGTTGACAGAGAGGCAAATGCAACACTGCAAAGCAAATGCAATGCAACAGGGGTTGTATTTAGATCGATTTCAGGTTTTTTGACCGACCGACATTTCCTACGAGACCTTCGGGCAACAGATAACAATGTAACCCAACTGGTATTGAGTTGAAATGCTTGACACTGTTAAGCAGGTTGTACGACGGAGTTGTAGTGAAAAATTGGCTGCATTTTAATGATCGTCGCGGTAGTAATATTCCTTAATAATTTATTCTACTACGCATTCTACTTCCTCGATTTGTTAGCGTCACCACTATCTTTTACTGCCATTTGTCACGCCTCAGTTAATTGCGAATGAAATTAACGTAAAATCATCATTTTTTCTGCTTAATCAAAAGGAAACAAACAAAAGGTAAAACCTTTGCTATTCCAACTGACAACCACAGGCGTCTTAGTACAACAATTCCTCTACAAAGCAAAAATGGCACATCTTATGCAATAAGTTCGAGAAAATCGAAACCAACGTCAAACAATGCCAAAATGTGGATCACTGTCGCCGACTCGACATGAAAACGTTGGCCCCTTGTTCGTCAGAAAAAGTGAAAGGATTCCATTCCGGTGGTACCGGTGGCTGGAGGTTGATCAAGGTGTGCAGATAAAGGCATTACGGACACGCGGGTGGTACACGGTTAAAAAGATAAACTCGATAACATTGGCCTCGTTCACATTTCGGCAGGATTCATTACACTCCCGCCCGGTTCTGAGCATGTCCTTGAAGAACGCTTCGCGTTGGGGGACGTCTTCCAGCGAATCGGGAGAACGGGACGGGTGGATGAATCGAAAGTGCTGTTAACATTGTCTCAGGGCACGATATTCATTCGAAAGGGAAACACATAATGGCACACAACCAGCGCTGAAGATCACTGTCTACACTCTTTTTCTCGCTATCCTTGTCAATTGACACTTTCGGCCAGTTTGGTATTGGTGTGGAGAGAGGGAGCATTTGCACCTCCTAATTACCCAATATTGGATATGGTCCATTATGCAATGGAAATGGAGTGATAATGGAGCCAGGTGGTGGTTCGCACTTTCTGTATAACGGTGACGCTACTGCGAGTTGTTGTGGATGCGTTCGTAACTTGCACTAGCATTTAAATCACTTGTTCTATTATACCACCACAACAGGGTGCAAAGGAGCGTGGACTACGAAGGGTGTTCGTGTGTGTGTGTTTTTGTGTGCTACACATTAAAAAAAACCCTCCACCACCCACAACAATAAGGTGCACAAAGGTTGCTCCCCTTTCTTCGTCACAAAACGGCGTGGCAACACAACTTACACTGTTTCGAGGTTTGTGATTTGGCGTCGATAGCGTGCAGCAGCAAGGGCAGGAGAATGATCGTCCACCGTGCAAACGTTTGAAATTGAACCATTTTTTGGCCTTTCGATTTTTTACTCTCAAAATTTTATAAACTCGTCTTTGTGTTTGATGTTAATCAAATCGTCACTCGATTAACACTTCACACTTCTTGCTCACTGACTATTTGGACGAAGTTTGAGGGTTGTTTCGCTAATTTTTGTTTTCTTTTCTCGAGGACACTCTGCTCGGTAACTCTTGCTCTCAGTAATCCCTGGCCTGCCTCTATACTCCCCCTAGACGAGAGCAGCAGATTACGTTCACAAGCACACCGCGCGTACACGCGTTCGCGATCGCAAACGATCTGACGGCTTCGGTACGGCTCGAACGACACAGAAGCTGCCCGAAAACGAAGCTGCCACCACTGGTAAATCCACCGACTCACACGGCGCACGCATACCAGGAAAGCTTAAAACAATAAGAAAACCGGCCAACACATACATAAGCGCCGCAAAGCGCGAATGCGTCGTCTGCGTGTGTCGCGGAAACACTACACTGGTGAGCCGACTACTGGTCGGAAAGTCCACAATTCGTGAGGGGACCGTTCCTGGGTCGCGAAGGGCGGTGTGAGAAAGCAAACCAAAACAACACGCGCCGGCACAGGTGCTCCCCCTTCTTAGTAGGGGACACTGGCTAGCTGGCTGGCTGACTGGCTGACTGGCTCGCTGGCTGCTGCTACCGTTGACCGTAATTCCCCGGCTCTGAGATGTGTGTCGCCATAAGCCGTTAGTGCGGTCTGACTGACGCGAAAATCTACCAATCATCCCCGAATGCCTATCATGCGTGACATTAGGCTGGTTTTTGTGTGGCTTTATGCAACAGACGGACGAAACGTTTGATGCAGAGGGTGCGCGTTGTTTATACCACCAATACCACAAGAGCAGATGGACAAAGTGAAACACAAACCACCGAAAAATTAGAAACACATATAGGGAAAACGAGAAACGCGAGTGGAGAGAAGGGAGAGAAAAAAAACGGTCCCTATCTAAACCCGTTTGCGATTGATTCGGAAAGCCTGACGAGGGCGGGTGGCGAAGATCGAGGCGCTAATGCATCTCGCTGACACTCGCATCTTATGAAATACCGCATTTGCATGTTAAGCGGAAGGACAACAATTGCTTAGTTTTTTGGCAATCGACGACTGCTCCAGGCGAGCAAATAGTAGAAGACGATTATTGATGCGCTCTCGACCGTTTCCTGAGTTGGAAAGGCAGGGCGGGGTTTTCTGGTCAAACTTTGCTTGCCACTGAGTCACCGCCGTCAATGTTTGACCATGAAATTACCGGTTCTTCCCCACCGGGTTGAGGTCAGCTGAGAAAGGTTTCTGTCGTTACTTGGCGGGGTTACAGTGTGTATCGATTTATGGCAGCACGCAGCAGTTTGATTATTTGGCTAAATTGAATTCGATGCTTTTCTACGAGTCTTGTGAGTAAATGAGTTAACATTCCTCCAGTTAAATCAACTATGTTTATATATGAAGCACATAAAGGCTTTTGGGTAATGAATAATTGCATTTTTGTACATCTCGAACAACTACAATAAATTAAATGATCGCTGAAGATCGCGATTTGTGTTCAACAGCGCATTCATCTCATAATACGCCTGTTCACAATAAAAACCCTTCCTCTTCATTCACCTGCCTTCATCAACTTATCAATGGCACCTCTGCCCTTAATCCAATTCCGTCGCTTTCGCTAACAAGGCAGTAGCAAGCGTTGCCGTTGAAACTACTACATACAATCAATCATTAAATCGATACGTCGTAGCATCGTATTTTTGCGACTAATTTTCACGCTTGCACGATCGAGAGTGGTGCCTCTGCTGTAACTTTATTGCCATGGCCAAATGACACCCCGAAACCGATCGAATAACCGCGATTACGAAAGACTGCCAAACCAACCACAGTACTTTGTGCGGCTGCTGGTATGCTGTTTGCCACGAGCGGTTGTATGGGCTTTTCCGAAGGTTTCAGGCTAGTTTAGCAGACGAAAAGCCCGCAAATTTGCATGCACAAATCTGCTGGCACAGTTTTAAGTGTCCATTAAATGCCGCCGAAGAATCGTGAGACAATTAAACGCAATGTCCAAAGCAGGCGAACAATAAGCGTACACTGTCTGGCGTAATCATACCGGTTTACATTACTATCTTCCCTCTAGATGTCTTTTGGTCCACGAAAACCCACCATACCGTCACGGCCCTCCCGTCCCGGTGTAGTGAAAAAACCCCTAAGCAAAACGGTTACACGGAATGAAGCTACCATCAAACAACAGCAGGTCGTTAAACCGAAAGGATCATCCAGTGGGGCGATTGCGACTGTTGCTCCAAAGAAAATAGTTCCCGTTGCTCCGAAACCAAGCCCTCTTAAGGCTCCCACTCCCGAGCCTGTGTATGATTATGAGTCAGATTTTGAGTCGGATCAAAGTATGCCCAGCGCAGGATGCTCCAGCACGGAAAGCAGCGCTGAAAATACGGAATCCAACAGTTCCTCCTCGGAGGGAGGTGATGACGAGGAAGAAGATGATGCTGAGGAGGAAAAACTAGCAATTGGACCGCAGGATACCGAAAAGCAGGAAGTAAAAACCCAAACTATTGCAGCCAAAAATTCAAGGAGCGTTGATATTTTAAGTAAAATCTCACTCAACGACATTACGGTACAGCTGTATCGGTTCGATCCGGAGGAATACGCTGAGCTGCGGACAAACTTTGGCATTACCAGCACGGTTGCATATGGGAAGCACACACAAACGGACTGTGCGTTAGTGTCGACGGCTTCGCAAACATCCACAATTACCGTACGCGATCGGTCGACTTGTATGCAGGAAGGGTTCCGTTCACTGCGTTGTAGGGTGGCAGAGGAAGAGGACTGGCAGGATCGAATGCATGGCGATGAAGATGATGATGGTGATGATGGTGAGGTGCAAAATTACAGCAGTTTGCAGAATATTGAGCGAATGTTTTGCACGCTTAATGGTGCCTTGGAACGACGGTTCTCCAAGGTCAGCGGTTCTGCGAGATTATTGCCCACGCAACACGACAGACGCAACCAAAGTCAGCAACGAAGCATATTACAGCTGCTGCGTAAAGCTTCACCAATCGTCGAAGCATTGCTAGAATCAAGAAGGAACCAATTGAAGACAGCAAACAGTAACGAACGTGAGGAACATTTAAGCGATGGTACAAATAATGTGGTACGATCATTCGATGCTGGTAAAATGTGTCCAGAGTTTGAGATTAAGCTGGTGCACAGCAAAAGCACCGAAGCGTCAGCACCGATGGAATATTTTGTACTTGAATTTTGGGCACGTGGCACCTACTCGAGACCGATGTACCGGTTCTCCTCGTGGTCTACGATCGTTTGCGTTGACTACGAGTTTCGCAAGAGTATGATGGTGTTTGGTGGAACCAGCGATGGGTAAGAAAATGATATGCCCTTAATACCAACCGAAAAATACACTTTACTATTTTCACTCTAAAGCACACTACAGATGTGGCTGGGAGATGCAGGTCGATGTCATAATGCAGTTTTGCCACCGCATCAAATTGTTGCACCGAATGTGCCTAGGAAGCACAAGCTCAACTGTTGGCAAATGGTAGCGGTCAAGGTGCTCCCCGTTCCGGTCATTCGGGACAGTAGCTTGGAGATTGGATGTGAGAATGCATTTAATCAGGTAGGATGCGCTTGAAGATCTTCTGCTTGAAAACATTGTAAGATCTTCTTCCTCTTCTCGTTTAGGTATTTGGACTGTTCTCTAGCGGAATCATCGTGGTGTGGAACGTGCAGATACAGAAACAGGGAACCGTCTCTGCGGATGATGTGCTTAGTGCGAAATTAAGCCCTCCAGAGGTAACGCTGGTACAGTCAAAGGTAATGGACTTGACCAGTCGCATCGGTGGCCGTTTACCGTACGATGCGTTACGCACTTTTGAAAATCTCCTTCTGCACGACCATCATCAGATGGTAATGTCTAGCAATCATGGCGTTATTCGGCTAAGCCACTTCGTTCAATCCGAGTACGATCCTGTGCTATTGATTCATCCTGATCCTTGTAAGTAACGATCTGCAAAACCGACGCAAAGAGGAACTCGCTGTAATGTCTCTGCAATATTTACAGCTCACACTATTATTAATCTAAAGCGCATGGTTCAAGCGAACGATACGCTGTTTGTGCTGTACTCCAACAAAACGGTGCGCGTTCTGAAGCTCTGCACCGAGCCAGGTGGCCGAGAGTCGGCACAGAGCCGGCATCGAAAGCACGACGATCAACCGCACCTTATGTTGAGCGTTTGTACCAACAAATCATGCACCATCCAAAGCATTGTGCACGATGAGGCCAAACGGTATGGCAACTCGAACGGATCCGGCGAAGGACGTGCGGATGGTGGTGGTGGAGGGATGGTTCCGAAAGCAGTTGAACGTGGCGAGAAAGGAGATGGTGAAATGTGCGCCAAACCACGCTTTCACCATGGACAGCAGATATTATTTTTCGATGCACATCATCCTGACGGTATGCTCAAGGACGTTTCGTACTGCGAGCAGAGGTTAGTTTAGCTGATCTTTTAATAGGACAATTGTTAGAAACAATACATTATAGGGAGTACACTGAAGTGAACAATTGAAGTGAAAACATAGTTGCAGATTTTCATTGCATTTTACATTACTTTATAATGGACAAATATATGCATAAGAATAATTCAAAATAACTGTTAAAAACATTCCAGTCCTGTAATTGGTTCTAAATTTAAACCGATGCAGGAACTTATACCGAACTGATGTTTGTACTGATCATGTACTTGTTCCATACCTGGACCCTTGGAACAGGAACAATTCCCTTGCTAGCGCTTGCATCACGGAAAAAAAGGGTGATACTCAGGGCGAACATCATGACGAACAGAACAAAGAGGAAAGCAATCATTTGGTGGAATGTGTATTTTGGATTATAATTTTTTTTTCGTTTTTCCAACGATGTTTGTTGTTTGTTTACGTGTGTTTAAGTTTGAACTGACAGCTGGCACGATCTGGCACGGTGGGTGAGATGGACATTGTAGGATTTTGTTTTTTTATTTGCAAGTAATTTCTCATAAATTATGGTACAAACGTATTGGAAAACAAAGTAGAAGACGATTTTGTTCCACAAAATGTACGATATAATCTACAATTGCTTCAAACTTCACTACCTTTCACGATGATTTCCAACGCTTCTCAAACATAAGCTCGAACAAATTTCTTTTTCAATTCTCTCCCTTTCGGGAATTCATCGTGTGGAAAACAAAAACAAATCCTTTAATTTTGTGTCGCAAACAATTTCCCATTTCACGGCTGCATTCAGTCGGATGACAGCTGTTGCTACAGTAACTTGTCAACCCATATGGTCTACGCCGTTGTGTAGTGTGCGTGTGTCTTGTGTGCGGCCGATGATAATACTATTGCCTCGTTCAGGTGGGATAACAGTTGCCTTTCCTGCCCAGCACAATCGGATGTGTGCAGGCAGTTCCGTCCTTTCCAGCGAGTACGTCTCAAAATGGTTAGCGACAGTCAGAAGCGCAAGGCCATCAAGGAGTTCCTCATACCGGACACGCTGAAGGACGACATCGCCTACTGCCAACGATCTTTGCGGGACTGTGTGAAAGTGCATCAGGTGGGTTTCGATTGCTCGTGGCATTTGTGTGCGTGCGTGGTGTGTGCGCCCTCGAAACGAAAAACACGTTCATCCCTTACCCTATAGAACCCGAGATTTTTTTTTTCGGTGCAAAAGTATGCAATTATGATCTCCTCTAAACTATTCACAGTATTTCGCGCAACGATGCAACAGTTTATCGATGATACAGGTAGGAAGATATATCTTTTCAATCCATCCCTCCCCCCGAAATCATAGGCGCTGTCCTTTAACTAATGTGCATGTGTGTGTGTGTGTGTGTGTTTGCCCCGATCATTATTCACAGCAAGGGCAGGTGAAGCAATATTTGCTCGAGCTGGAGGACGAAATGCGGGCGATCGGGAAGGAGCAGAACGGGCTGGTGCAGGATCTGGCCAAACGGCTGAAGCACTTCCAGCGCAAGACAGCCAGCGAAAAGCACATCGAGCTCGGCGATGACCTTGCCAATGGTTACGTCG
>KB697866.1:0-10782 GCA_000349165.1 Anopheles christyi
CACGCACTTACCCGCACACACACCGCACTGGGTCGCGATGATAAAAGGGGCGATTTTTGCGGTCGCGCCCAGGTGACCACCACCACGTACCACCAACGACCCACCAACGCTTTTTTTTTTTTGTTGTTTTTGCTACGTAAAGGCGCGTCCTCCAAGCGCCTCTGCGTGTTTGTTTTCACGAAATTCCACCTACTGAATGAAAATGGCCTAGGTGGGAGGGGTGGGACGAATGAGGAGTGTAGGGCAAGGGAAGGATCTAATTAAACTGCACAGGGCAGTACTGCAAGGGGCGGGACGCGGTAAGGGAAAAAGGGTACACTAACTAGCTTCAGCGGGAAAACCATCACACATTTTCATTCACAAATCTATCTCACACACACGCACATACAAGCACATTGATGGTGGATGTTGGCTGGTGCTGGGAAAGGAAAACAAACGCGCGTGGGGGGGGAGGGGAATGCGATGAGCATCTAAGTAACCAGAGCACAACAAATAAAGCACGGAAGACACCGAAAGCGCCCGTCTGTGTCACAGACGCGTGACAGACAGAGCGGTTTGTGGAGGAAACGGGATGGCGGAAGGGAAGAGTGGTGATTGGGATAGGCTGACTGCAGTACGAACGGAACGGGCGACCCGGTTGGCAAGCTTCAGAAGTGTGAGCCCTTCTGCCTAGACGTATGTGCGTAGGAAACGTAACTGAAGCGAAGGTTGGCTGATCATGGCTGTCGGGCTTGTTGACAGCGTGCGCCTGATGCGCTTTGCTCAATTTGTTTTGCTATTGCCTCCCGCTCACTCACGTTTCGTTACTGGTCGCTGGTTCGCTCTGTTTCCCTTGAACAGTGGGCGAAGGATAGTATTGATTGGCGAATGGTTTTATTTTATTATAGAATGATAATTATCTTTATTCAAAAATTTTGATATCTCATACACTCCGTTCCATTTACTGATCATTTCAAACACATCCCGTTCCTATCTTATTATTGATGTAAGCGACCTCGGCGGTCCTGTACAGACTTATTAGAATTATTTGTGTACTTCGTAGCCGGAAAGTCCTTGCTACAGGGAGACGGTCCGGATTGGAATCGATTGGAATATGCAGCCATGTCGGAGCTAGCGCGACCATCGAATACACTACCGGGCTGTAACGAACCAATCATAGCTCAATAACAGGTCTCAAGTTCCGGCTTTGTAATTGAACCCGATTTGTGTTGATCTAGAAGTTGATCCTATTCCGGTGCTGGAATTGACTCATATCCCATCCCAATAACGGAACTGGTCTTGTACTTATGGAAATGAATTCTTTGCTGAAACTTCCCGCGTGTCTGTATTGGTCCAGGAATTGTTCTTAAACTGGTCCAAAAACGGACGAAGCATATGTCACATTGAGTTTATCCCTTACCTCCTGGAACTATTTCGAACCTATCTTCCCAAGAATCAAAAGCAAAATGGTTTCTCGCTCTGCCCAACGAACCATCAAACACGACGAAGCGAGAAAGCATGTTGGTTTTGTTTCCATGGTTTGGTCTTGTTACAGGTCTCTTGTTTGCATCTATGGTCAATGAAGTAACGCACCAAGAAAGCTCGAGGTGGAATTCATGGCCATTTCTAGGAAGGTATTCTCAGAGCCCAAATTAAGCATTGATATTTTGTCGAATTTATATAATGACAATTAAAGGATAGGAATGTTTAAATATCTCTTCGTTCTTTGTCTTTGTAAATTTTTTTGTAAATTAAAATTGTATTTAAAAAATAAACTGATTAATCCAAAATGTTCATAGTTGTTTACCGTTGTGCATAACAAATTCCGTTCCAAGGTTCATTATCAGGTCTCGTAAAAGCCCGGTTTGACAGCTAGTTGGAAGAAGAATCGCCGCAAAAAATGACTGTTTCCTATCCACGTGCTCACAAGGATTGTTATTGTATGTGTTCTTCTGTTGCTATACATAATCACAATTTGGATGCGATAAAGCTTAAACAACAAAATGTGTATAAAATTGCATGAACACAAAACACAGATACGTATTTTTGGTATAAGCACATCGTCTTTGCTTCGTAATACTGCTGTTTAGATAGGTTTACTGGGTTCCGAATTCTAAACTTGCCATTGTTGCATCTGCTAATAGGTTCAATATTGTACTGCTTTTAATTATGGTCCTTTGAGTGTTACTTTTAACTTTTCATTTATGCTTACATCAACACTGTTGATACATTTTCATGAACAACCAGTCATGAGTTTGTTTTGGAACAATCACCAACACTTATACAGCCGGATAGGGAACTGTCAAAATAGGAAACTCAGCGGGGGCATCGAAAAAAGTGCTAATACGACACCTGATACTATATTCCATCTTGATCCGATTCCTTTTTGTGACATTTGTGTCAGCATGCGGTTTCGGCACGCGTCTATGACACCATGTTTAATACTCACACTTAAATTAATAGTTTAAAAACTCTGCGATTTGCTCACTTTTACGACTGAAAACGATTGATTAGATTCAAATTTATTGTTTTTAGCAATACGGATACGGTTTTCCCTATTCGTAAACCGAAGTCAAACAGTTTGTAAACTGAAACCTTGCGCACGAGGCCTCCGTTTTGAACGCGTTTGAACCTGTCAGACAGAGGATTGCATGTGTATGTGTTTGTACTGTATCTTCAACGCCGGAGACACACGGTGTAGCAAGCAGCAAGAGTCGGCGACGGACGCATTTTTCTCTGGACGACGCACACGTTTTTCCTCTATTCTTTTCTTTTGCTACCCACAGCCACAGTTGGGCTGGCAAGTTGGGAAATTGGCAACGCAAAGGAGCAAATTAACGTGAAAGTAAAGTGCGCTTCCCCGTCGACACGCAGCTTTAACGCCTTTCCTACAACACTGAGAGTGTGTGCGCGCCGCGTGTGTCAATTGGAAGTGTCGTGAGCGAATTCTGCCGTTCGCTTTCGGGACTGTAGCAAACAGCACTGTACCCTCTAGACAAGAAACCGGAGCCGGGTGGCAGCAACAGCTCCTCATTAATTGACGCGTACACGTTTCCGCGTAAAACGCAGCGCATATTGCGCAAGACGAGCAACCCAACACACACACTGTCCGGGAACGGGACACTTCCTGCATAGCAAGGGACGAGGGGGTTAGTGCGCGCCATCAACCGGTATCCACTGCAATCAAACATCCGGTCGCGAGGAACACCATGAGCGAAAGCACATCGACCGCAACGACGTCCGCAACGAGCAGTGCGGAGGACAATGCACGCAAAGTGCAACAGTACAAAGACAACCTGATCAGTCGTGCCGAAACACTCATCGTGAAAGAATTTCCTGAGCGGATCGTTCGCCTGAACGCCCTGCTCGACACGCCGCAGTTCTCCGAGCGCAGCTTCACCGATGTCTATCAGGTATGCAACAGTGGTGTTTGGGTTGTTTTCAGTTCATTCTATCTTTTCACTACATTGATCGTTTCTCTCCCTCTCTTATTCCCCCCAACCGCTCGCCTAGGAGCTGAACATTCCAGTTCCGGAACCGATACTGGTGGACGGGGAGGATAGTGTCGCACGAAAGCGTCCCCGGCTCAATTCTAACACGCCCAACTCACCGGCAACCGATGGCAACGGTACGAAAGTGCACGCCCTGCCGACCGGCCGGGTCGAATGCAACAAACCGATCGGTGAGCTGGTCTGCATCGTGAAGCCAATCATTCGCTCACTGGTCGAGGATTCCAATCTTCTCAAGATGTGGATCTCCTTCATGATACCGAAGATCGAGGACGGCAACAACTTTGGCGTGTCGATTCAGGAGGACACGCTGGCCGAGATTCAGTCGGTCGAGACGGAAGCGGCCGCATTCTTTGACCAAATCTCCCGCTACTTTGTGTCGCGCGCCAAGGTGGTGTCGAAGGTGGCCAAATACCCGCACATCGACGACTACCGGCGGGCGGTCGCCGAGCTTGACGAGAAAGAGTTTCTCAGCCTGTGGCTGGTATTGAGCGAGATCCGGAATCGCTACTGCTCGCTGCACGACATCGTCATCAAGAACATGGAGAAGCTGAAGAAGCCCCGCTCCTCGAACGCGGACAGTTTGTACTAGGGTCCAAGTGGTTTTTTTTTTATTTGCCACCCTTTTCCCACCATCCCAGTAACTCTCCCTGCCTAAAGTTACACAAACAGTCAGCAAACACATACACACCCACACTTACGTGTTTGGCTCTGCAGCTAATCTGACGCAGGGCGGAAGCGTAGCTGCATCTTGAGGGCATCTTGGCGATTAATTTAAACAATATTCGGAAAGTTAGTACTCTAACTCTAAGGACGAAGATATACAATTTTGCTCCCCCATCCAACAATCGGGATCCAACCGCCATTAGCCAGAGAATAACTGCAAAATAATTAGTTTTCGTGTCCGTGCAGATTGTGTCGCATGCACGAAGCTAAATGTTTAACTCTCACCCCTTAGCGTTACTTGAGTCAGGAAGCTAGCATTGGATGATCAAAACTCTGAAGACATACAGGGTCAGATTTTATGCAACACATCCGCACACAAGTAATCCTTCATCTTCCAACCCCCCCCCCCCCCCCCCTTCTCCCCCCCCCCCCCCCCCCCCCCCCCCCCCCCCCCCCCCCCCCCCCCCCCCCCCCCCCCCCCCCCCCCCCCCCCCCCCCCCCCCCCCCCCCCCCCCCCCTCTTCTCCCCCTAATACGGGTCCGGCAATAGGGGTACAGTTGAGCTATGATTGTTTCCCTTATTATTTTGTCCTTTCTTTCCCGTCTCGCAAATATGTACTCTACAACAACGTATCGGGGTTAATAAACTACCTAGATATATAAACAAATCTAGCATTACACGACGCATTTACTTAACCGGAGTCGGAAGTTAGCAACATATATCACTTTGAAAGGTTTATTCAAAATATAAGTGAACATATTCCACCTTATTAATAACTTATTTGTTTTCTCTTATGATTGTTTTTCTTATTACTATTTCTTCTTGGTAGCAGATTAAAAAGCTGTACCATAAAGTTTTCTTGTATTTTTTAGGACTTCAATGGAATTAATATGGTTATCATAAATGGTTTGGCTAAACTGGCCCTGCTTTAGCAGTCGCAAATCATAAACAATGCTTATATTTACACAAAAAAGCGAATTAAATCCATTTTGTTCGAACACGTTTTCCAGTAACACAGTTTTTGGCACCCGAAGAATCTTATTACAGGTGGTAAAGCTCAGATTTGTTTTATTTCTAATAGTAGGCGCTTATTACGAACATCAAGCAGCGTTCCCAACGTTGGGTAACGTGCTACCCACCGATAATCGACAAGGAACCTCACGCAAAATTCGATGAATGTATTTTTGTTCCATTCGGCTGTTAATTTTATAAGCACAGGTAACAATTTGAAAACTTCACAAGCTACAACCCAACACGGACGCAGGATTTAAAGACAAACGGGTGTGTTGTTGACCGTAGGAAATTATTTATCAGCGACATGCAGTGCTAACCCATCGAAACGCCTGCCTCCAAGCATGTATAGTTCGGGAAAATTTCTTCCAAACGCAAATAACGCAACCTAACAGAGGAGTGTAGGCGTACGGACACGTTTTCTAATACTCCTGATATATGAAATTGTTTATTTTCGCTTCATGCACGTTGCTACAGTTCAAAAAAGCATAATACATAACAACTAAGATGCAAGTAGGGGTAGCGCAGAGAAGAGAAAGACAAAAAAACAAACGCACACACAGAAACGTCCTACTTCGACCTACGAGGACAACCTACGGCCACTACTCCTACTTGCATGCATCTCCTTCCATAATCTTAACTTGTAAATAGTTGTATATATATATAAAAAAAATATCGTCAATGAATGTAGTATGTGTGGCTAGGGGCAGTGTATGTGTGTGTTTGGTAGGATGAAGCGCACATAACAAAACGCACAGCTTATATGAGATTACGAGGAATTTTGGGAGGGGAGGGAAAATGCTATCACATCGTAAAAGGTCATCCCCGTGGTGCAGGTCCCAGTGCCTGCCGGTTTTACCGGGACCGGGCGGCTGCCTTCCGCACGCCAGCCGTACTGGCTACGTCCGCCTGTCTGCTCTCCTCGTACACGAGCGGGATGAAGCGGGTGTAGTGCTGCCGGCCACTACCAACCGATCCATCCGCTTGGCGCGTCAGCGGCCGGAACGTGGGCAGTGCAATCCGTATCTCCGTTGTCGTGGTGGTAGGGTGCTCGGTTGGAACTGCCGGGGTGCTTGTAGCGGCCGTCGTACCGCTGCTGCTGCTGCTCGTAGTAGACGCGAGCGTTTTCCCTCCCTCCGATCGGGCTGCTGGTGAGCGTAGCAGCTCGATCACGCTTGCAACCGTCGTCTCGTCGCCATCTTGCGGCACCATTTTGGGCAGCATGTTGGCGGCATCCGTTACGTTGCCACTGAACAGTGCGTCCCAGGTGCGGCGAGCGTAGCGTTCGGCGCGCTCGAAAAATGACACCAACCGGGAGGGAAACAGTTGCACGGTTTGGGCGGTGGGTGGTAGATTGGCGGTGGGTGGTTCCTGTTCGGACGCCTCACCCACCGGTAGCAGATCGGAGAAGGAGCGTTTCTCGTTCGAGTGGCCGGATTGGGGTGCGTGACGCGGAATACTGATCGCAACCGGCGTCCAGGAGAAGTGATCGTGCCCGGCGGGATGCTTCGTACCGACCACCAGCTCGTCGATGGAGCTTTTCGGTGGTGATGGTGGTAGTGGTTGTGGGCTCGGTGGTGGTAGCACGGTGCCGTGATGTGAAGGAAGATTCAGTTCCTCCGCCGCTCGGCACTCAATACCATCGCCGTCCGGTTCGTCGATGGTGTGAAGGAGGATTGATTGCAACTCGATCCGGACCGGAACGTCTGCTTGGAGCGTTAGGATAGCGCACGACCCGTACGTTCGCTGATCGTCCGCCGTCAGCAAGATGGGACCGATGCGCCACAGCTGCTTGCCAACGCTGGACCGTTGCCACCAGCCACCCCGATACGGCCGGTAGGTAATCGTTAGTGCACGCGGTCGATGCCCAAGCGCCGGATGGGGCACCAGTATCGTCGTTAACCACTGTCCGGCATGGAATTCGCGGTCCTCCCGTGCCTCGTCCAGATGAAAGGTTTCGTTAAACGTAAGCAGTGGTGCACCACCGCTTCCGCCACTACCCGGCCCATCCTCGATCCCATTGCCAGTATCGCCACCCTCGAGCGTTAGCTCGAAGCGTCCGACCGTGCGGAGCGGCAGCTCGTCCGGTGCATTACGCAGCCGCAGCCGGAACTGGTTCGCACAGTACGGTTCCTCGTCGCGGGTGCGCAGGTATAGCTGCCCGTACCCGCCGACGTCGCGGCTCGTCGCGTAATAGCCCATACGGCCGCAGGCGGAGCTGGTCCCGTTGCCGGTGGTGCCGCAGTCGAAACATTCGCCCGCCGCAAACTGATCGTAACTTTCGCACGGAAAGGCCGGGAAGTGGCAGCGCGGGGCGACCGAGTCGATGAAGAACTTGTACGCCCGCCGGTGATTGCATAGCGAACGACCTTCAACCGTGGTTGGTGGAGCTGCCCGGGGGAAAAAGAGAGAGAGAGAGAGAGAGAGAGAGAGAGAGAGAGAGAGGGATTGAGTCACAAAGCATGATGCAAGAGGTTAAGCATCGGTAAAGCTTATTTTCATTGCCATTACAGCAGGCAGCAAGGTGGAACAGCCGGTTGGTCTATTTTTCTGGAGATTTCCAGGCACTAGCAAAAACCTAACCTAAGCAGGACAGGAAGTTGTTATTATTTTTTGTTTAACAAAATTGCCCATTTTGTACAATTCAATTGTAAGTGGAATGTGATGTTTGACTTCCAGTTCCTGTTTGAAACAACAAAAACAAAAAACCTTGGAGACAGTTTGCAATGCTGTTACCTTCACGGAGGATTAAGTCGACTTCTAGCAGTGCCGTTGCCTGAGTGTGTGTTTTTAATCCACCCGTCCCTGACAACCTTTTTTTTTTTTTTTTTGTTTAGCTGATGTCGAGGGAAGGCCATCAGGTTAATTAGATCGCTAGACTCGCAGTTAGAACTTGTGATCGTATCTCCTAATGGAGTCCCATAACCACACACATATACGGTCAATTAACTTACCCCAGATAATGTCCGTAACGGCGCCGACGAACAGATTGGTACAGCCGTGCTGTACCCGTCCCCCGTTCGGGTAATAGTCGACCGTCCCCATCGGTTGCCACGAGCCTAACCCGCCGAGGATGAGATTCTCCCCGTTCGAGTGGATCACATCCACGTACCGGGCGTCTCCCGCATCTAGCCGTACCTCGGGCGGTTGCGCCTCGAACAGTGGCCCGGCCGGATCCAGGCCCGTAATTCTCCACAGTCCAGCTCTACTGGCGGGCCGTTCCGTTCCGCCATGCTCCTCCGGTGTGGTCGGCGCAGTGCCACCGATTGTCCCATCATCCCGGGATGCAGTTCGCTGGAGTTCATCGTCTACGTCCGGGGGTGCCTGTGTGCCCGGCGAGGGAGCAGAAAACTCTGCCCCCGCAAAGCCGGCGACGTGCGAACCGAGACTGAAGCCGATCAGGTGTACACGCGACAACCGTAGCCCGTTGTGCGTGCGGAGCAGTCGCAACAGTAGCGCTAATTGACGCCCGACCAGGCGCGTGTTTGCGGCGGCACGCACATAATTCGGCAGCTTGGCACCATTCTCCCAGTCCACGCAGATTACGGTACAGTTTTCCTGCCGGAAAGAAAGGGCACGGGATAGAAATTGGGGTTTTTGTTTTTCTGGTTTCGTTTGGTCAAGAATTGCGCAATGCGCACACTTACCACAGCCATTAGGGCGGTGCGCATCTCGTAGATCCACACCAGGCCACAGTTGGAACCGAAACCGTGCACGATCACGCGCACGGTACGGTTGCTTAGGTCGCCGAACGTTTTCAGCAGCGAGGAAGACATGCCGGTGGATACGGGTATGGAGACGGTATCGTTCGTACCGTTTGCCCAGTAGGCAGCACCGAAGCCGGCCACCACCAGCTCCTCGTACGAGAACTCTATCAGGGGTTTCTCACTGCTGCAGAAGAGGAGAGAAGGGGGAGGATGGCATATGGGTTAGCATAAATGAGGAGCTGGGTAAAGAAACCCCGTGGAGAACCGAACGGAAACGTCCTTACCGATGGGTCGTTGTGTACACCAGGAAGCGCGTGTTGACTTCCGCCGGCGAAGACGGTAACATCTCCGGCAGGTGATCCGTCTCGTGGAAGCACCCGAGCGGTCCGTAACAAACGACGGACGTATCGGAATCATCGCCACCATCGTCGGGATCAACATCCGGACCGATGGTTTCATTTTTGGTGCTTTCCTTCGTATCCGCTCGCTTCCTGCGCCGCCGTCTCTGGGGGCGCTGCAGCTCGTCCTCTGAAGGGGTGGCGATGTCTTCCAGCATTGTCCGCCCATGCTGGTGAAGCGCTTTGCGCCAGGAAGCGATCGATTGCTGGGCGGCCAGGACCTGCTCACGCTCCTGCACTAGCTCGAAGGCATCCCGCAGCGAAGGTTGTTGCTGCCGTTGATGGTGTAGTTGCTTGCTGACAGTTGGTCCCGGTACCGGTTGATCCAGCGGGATCGGTGGATCGTTCGCATACGCTCCTGGTGTGCCACACCATGCACCAACCAGGATGATGGTACACACTAGCTGTGGCGTTCGCATATTTAGCTGCGTTGTGTTAGTGAACTGCCCAGGCAAAGCTTAGCGTACCGTATCATTCGCACTGGTAATACCAGAAATTCCCAGACGAACGGCTCTGTTCTTCGGTGAAATACTACAGAACTCCCCGCTTGCTGCTGACTGGATCTTTGGGAGTCTGGAGCGCACTAGTCGCGTATCGCGCTTATCCATAAATCGATGTACAATAACGGGCAACAATTAACTTATGCGCATACACACTCAATTACATTCACACAGCGCAGACACACACAAAAAAACTAAATTAGAAAACTGAAGAGAGAAAAAAAAGCACATCAACCACACTGCTGCTCGTATCTTTTTTCTCATCCGCTTTGTTTTGATTCTCTTTTGAAGAAGCGCGCAGCCAGCGTGACACAATTTTGTAATTTTCCCGCGTACTGCTGCCCCGCACAGTGCCCTATAAATTCTTCATTTACGTGTTTTTTTTTTTTATTTCCACGGACGATTCCGTTCGTTTCGGCCGATTTGCTGCTAATCGCTTTGTGTTGCTTCGTCGAGATGGGTTGGTTGATGGGTGGGAAGAATAAATCACAGAATAACAACAACAACAACAAAACAAAACAAACGGGTTTTCGCCTCTCTCCCACCGGGCTCAGCTGTGGGTTTTTTCCTCCCCTTGCAATCCCCTTTTTGTTTAGGCAACCCTGAGGAACGGTGTGTTTACCGTTGCACTAGCGCGCACACTACTAGCTTCCAGGATCACTACAGATGCTCGCACAGGTTGGTGTGGTCACCCTCGCCCTCTTGTGTGTTCGACACCGAGCGGAAAGTCAAACCAAACAGAAAGAAATACCCCACTTGCCACTTGAAGGACATTCACTCGCACGGTGCACACGTCCGTTTTTTTGTTTTTTTTTTGTGGTGGGCAGTTGCTTTTAAGGGTGGGTTGATTGGGGGAGGTTTTGTCAGGTGAAAGATGGTTGGATTTGGTACGTACGATTGTGTGTACTGCGGGAGAGCTTTCACTTAACGCACCAAACGCGGGCTGAATTGGCAGTGGCATGACCAAACTAGAGACACCCAACCGCAGCCAAACCGTCCCCGTACGGTCCCC
>KB697867.1:0-10446 GCA_000349165.1 Anopheles christyi
ATTTCAACGAAATATTCATGCCACTTACACATACATCTCGCCTAGCATTTCTAAAACCAATTCTAATCTTCAAAGTCAAAACCAAACAGATGCAGATTGAAACAGTAAGTGGAGCAAAACAAGCATTTGCGTTAACAAGCGCTTTACAATGCATCCACTTATGCAAAAATCTATGCTTGTGTAAAGAGGGGTGTGGGAAAGGGAGGCGGGGGGGGGGGCGGTTGTATGAGATAGTCAAGCAAAGCTCTTTATCCTTCTTCCCGCTGCACGCTCTCGCCAATCTAATAGCTGCTGACGAGAGAAGAGCTGAAGTAAATGCTTAACCACCAGCATGAGCAAAAAAAAATTGACAAAATGTAACCCATATACGCCCTGCTACTAGAGGGCAGCTTTTTATCATGCTTTTCAGCACGATCTGTTAGAGACAGGGAGGGAATGGAAATGTGGTAAAATATTCATAGCTTTTTTTTTTGGTGGACGACTCTTCTACGACATACCACACACAATCACACCCAGATAGCTCCTCTCTCTACTGTAAAGCACCATATCGTACAATTTTGTCCTATTTTATCCAGATGAAAGTTTCTCTTCCTTCTCCAACTCGGAAGGTTCATCGGCAGTCTGACAAGTTTGGGAACGGTAACGGCAAATCTGCATACAAAAATTTGACTCCATCAATTTCTAACTGTTATTTAAATGCTGCACGGGATACAGCTGGCTGATTAAAAGGGGCAAAATAAAACAATGCTAAACTAAGGGACACACAATGTCGATGATTTCGATTATGGACAAATTCCTTAAAATATGAGTAAAGCCCATTAATAAGTCCTTTCCATAGTAGTCGAAATATCACCATGGAAGGTACAATTACTTTTAATACATATTAATTTTGGCATTCAATCCTTTAAGATCTCGTAATAAAAGAGTCCTATAGCATCTATAGTAAATCTCAATAATATAAGTTAATATGGACTACATTTGCATTTAAATACCATAGGATATATGAAGGATAAAAATGAAAAAAATTCCATCAATATATCATAAAAAAAAGAGAATAACCTTTATTATGATGAAGTGGCGCATTCCCGGTACACTGAAACTGTTGCAAATTTCTTCCCAATTTAAACAGCATTCCCAGGATGCGGAGCGCTTTGAACGCAGTTCCGTTACATAACTCAACTCTCCGTGCTTGCAATGAAAGATTAAATTCCAATTCTTTATCACTTTCTGAGGAAATAAGCACACCCACCCCTCCTCCGATATCAAAACAAATCCGGCCAGCACACCATGGAAGAGAGAATTGATGATGAATATAATGTGGTTCTCCTGTGGCGAATTCCTTTTTCATACCGAGAAAGGGACGCCCGACAACGCCTCCGCCAATGTTTATGCTCAATATTTGTATAAACGTCCATTAACGGAATGATCATTCTGAATGTCCGGAAATGGATGAAATGAGTAATTTCAATCATACAGTGTGTGTTTGTTTGTAGTGGAGATTAGTGATAGTGATGAGTCCTTTCGAAAAGTACCACTGTGATAGCTGTCTTCTCCAAAATGATCGACGTCAATTGATTCCCACCCTTCCCACGGATCCATTAGAGAAATATTCAATTACACTTTGAATGTGACGACGACAGTCACTAAAGCGTACTGATCAATCGCGAGAATGTTTTCCGTCAATTGGGGAGAAGCTTCCTAGCGAAAAAAAAAAACCCATAACAATTCAATTGGAAGAAGCACACTCAAGGTCACTGCTTACGAACGCTAGGTCGGTCGGACACTTAATCCGACTTGGCGCTAGTGGTGCTCGTAGAAAACTTTGGTAAAATCCTACAGCTACCACAATCTTAAGGACGACCTCATCAGTGTAGTGTGTCCTTCTGAAGAGCTACTTCACTCGATATCTCTCTAACTCAAAGGCTCAAAGTCGTATCAGACAAAATTTCCCAATTGTCGTTCGATTGTGCTCTAATGTTATTGCTCACTCCGCGACTGCCCCGCCTGCCACCACAACCCACCACTATTACTTATGTTTGGTCTTAATGCCCTCTCGCACCGATAGTACATTTTTAAAGCATCAGTAGAAGTAGAATGATAAAAAAAACTGTACAAATAAATAAATAATGCTCGAACCGATAGCGCTCCAGCCGACCATAGGGGCCAACAGCGAGAAAGACATGGAATGTATCCGCTAAAAGGCACCATCAGTCGAACCAACTGGACATGCCAAGGACACATCACTAATCGACTCCGTAAGCGTGTACATCACAACACCACAACCAGCAGTAGTAGTGGAGCAGCAGGCTGAAGTGTGTGCAAGTAGTGGTAAAGGAATCACAAAGGATATAAAGGAGAGGAGAAAAAAGCACGGTGTAACATGGCGCCAATCGAGACACAGATAGGACACACATACACACCATAATGGGGGTGATGACGATGGTGGGAGAAGAAAAGGCAACGAAATAATATAACGACTGGGTGTGAATACTATCACCCCACGAGCACGATGAAGTTAGAAGAGATAAAGTGTTGGCGAGGGGGATGGTAGTGGTGTTGGCCGGGTTGCGCAGCATTTCATTATTACACACACCCGAGCCATTATCGTTATCCTTGAGGGCCACTCCTGCGGGGTCCACAGCACGGCATTGTGACACAACACGGTGTACCTTCTGTGCATCTGTGTGTGCTTGTGTGTGTTACCGTCACCAGACCATATGGAAAGGATCTAAAAGGGAACCGGAGCGCAGTGTTTGCCCAAGCTACACAGTGGTGTTCGTGCGTCCGGTTCGAAAAAGGGACACCCGCCACCGTTTGGTGCAAGAAAGAAAAAATAAAAAAGAAACACCAATTTCTCTTTCATACTGCAAAGGACCCCATTCTGAGGAGCGTGGCAGGATTTCTATTTAAAAGTGATCCGCAACATTGAGCGGAAACTCATCACGGTCATCATTGTTGCACCGTTTCGTTGAAGGATCGCTTTGACCAATGGCGCACCACATACATACAGGACACGGACATGGACCCCCCTCAAGGGTGAATTCTTTTCAACAAGGAACACATGAGGTGTGAAGCAGAATTGCGTCATCCCTCTTCCTATCATTATCGTGTCTACTAATGGTAGGAGAAAAAAAAACCCACCCTGTAAAACCGACTAGACAAATGAGGATGAGTCAGTGGGCCATTGTAGCAATAGATTATATTCCCTCTGATCGATTACGTCAAAGATCAAGCCCCCGTGAAAAGTCACCATCGTTTAATAGTAATGCAATTTTATCAAGTTTTCACGTTAATTCAGGTGAGTAGAAATTAAAAAAAGGGTACCACAAGCTACCGCACCTTGTTAGTTAGTGGCCATTAATGACAAAAATGGTGGGTGCACTGGAAAAAGGGCAAAACAAAAACCTTTTCGCATACTTTTTGCCAACTCAATTATTCTACTTGCTTTTTAATAAGGCACAGGAGAAGCATACAGCGCAAAAAAGTTAGAAACAACGCAGCATCTCTGTGAGCGTTGGCTTTTTTGTGTGTTTTGATTATGCTTCACCTAAGGTTGAGAGTGTCCGTCCTCATTTTATGTTTTTTTTTTCTTATTTTGTTTGCGTAAAAGCATACGTATATCTCGTTAGCACATTTGAGAGTGCTGCCGCTTTATTTAATTCATCTGGCACATTCTTAATTTCATTCCTCTTACCCCTCCTCTCCTATCACATTCATACACGACCAACTAACCACGACAAGTCACCAGTCGGTCGGTCGTCTTGGCAGTCGCGCACTCGAGAATATCCCCACGTGTCGATGTCGACGGACTACAAGCGCTTGTGGAACTTACCTGGAAAGAAAGAAAAGAAATTAATTGTTAGTAAATGCGTTGATACGGAGGATAGCGCTAGAAACAATAGATTCGCTATGGAAATGAATAAAAGAAAGCAAGGTAAGGAGGTAAATTGCGCCCCGACTGAAAGCATTCTACACTTTTCCACGTGTGATTACAAAGAGCAAATTGCTGTTAATAAGGCCCTTTTATATTTAAACATATGACCTTGGTGGTGATGGTTGATGGTTAAGAACGTAATTAAGTTTTGTAGCAGTATGTGTACGTTGGAAGGAACAATTCTGTAGTTTAAGAATAACCTTCTTCTTCTTATTATTACATAAGCATAACCAAACCACTTTCTGTGACTCGGTGTACCCATAATAAGCAGGATAGTCAATCATGTCCTGGCATGGGCCGAATGGAATTCAAACAAAGTCGAGCCGAAAGGCCGTTACCATTCGACATTCGAGTCGCGTGCAGAGTATAAGCTTCTTCTTCTTGCTTGGCGTAAACGACCTACGAGGTCATGCCGGCCTTATATACAGGCTTTCTAGACTAATTTTTACCACGTAGCCGGATAGTCAGGCCTTGCTACAGGGGGACAGTCCGGATGAGAATTGAACTGCGTCCAGCTTTTACGGGAGCCGGCGCGTCATGCATTAGACCACCGGGCTGCCCATAATAGTATAAGATTAAAGCATAATAATAACAATCAGCTTATTTCAAGCATCTTCTTCTTCTTGCTTGGCGTAAACGACCTACGAGGTCATGCCGGCCTTATATACAGGCTTTCTAGACTTATATTTGCCACGTAGCCGGATAGTCAGGCCTTGCTACAGGGGGACAGTCCGGATGAGAATTGAACTGCGTCCAGCTTTTACAGGAGCCGGCGCGTCATGCATTAGACCACCGGGCTGCCCATAATAGTATAAGCTTAAAGAATAATAATAACAATCAGCTTATTTCAAGCATAAACATGTTTTTAATAACTTGAGTTGAATAATTTTAGCTTCGAATAATGAAGAAATGGTTGCAACGACAATGGCACCCGAGCATTTAACTTCCCGCTCAACACACACACGAACTTCGAGAATTGATAATTAAATTTCCTGTTGAAAAATAATGTACTCTCCTCATTCCTCGGGTTACTAGAAAACCATTTTACAATGTCGACAGATTCTTAAAGGCGACATCATTGTTTGGTGACTTAAAGGCGTTATTAGAAAATGCATTCAACTTCGACTACTGCCACTAAACATCAAAGCATACTCATACAAACACACGTAAGAAACAGGGACGCATAAACATCAGGCATCATCTTACCAAAACGCAGGGGGCTGGGGGGTTATAATTTGATTCGATTTCGAAAGTGAACAGAAACATCATTGCTGCAGTCTTACTACCATCGACTGTCTTTTATGGAAAACAACACAAAATTGTGACCATCGTACGACCTTTTGCAAGGGAAAGAAAAGAGATATAGGGCTACATTTAAATGCAGAAGGAGAGCAACAATTTCGGATCGTTTCCTTGCTATAGAACAAACGTGTTCTTTTCCCTTTCACCGGAAATGATGTTCGCTTGTGCTTGTTCTTTTCGCCGTTTCTTTCCGATACCCGTCATTTTACTTGCCATGCCATGCGGTTGTGACGGGAGAGCTACAGTATACTACTACTGCTCGGTGGAAAATTCACAACACAACCGTGTTGTTTTTGTTCTTTCTTGCTAGCCTTTTTCTCTGTTTTTTCCCCCACGACGGATGTCATCTTCAAGTTTTAATACGTGTTAATATTGCATTAGTACCGTATAATGACATTTTCTGGTCCTCTTTCTGGTCCAGATGGGAGGAGAGGGAGTGAGGCACCGCACCTCAACAACAACCAAAAGCAGGACACAATGCCGAGTTGGCACTGGTGGATGATGACAAAGCTCATTCTCTGGGAGAAGGCCATGTTTCGTTTCCTACCCGCTGATTCCGACCGGCCATTGGCACCGTAACATAATCGTACCATATTTGCATGCTTGCCGATACCCACAACCGGAGAAGAAGGTAAGTCGTGCAGACACCAGTGTTCAGTGCACACATTTATGCTAGAACATGAGATGTACAAAAACATGATGTTCGTAAAGGTAAAGAAGATTCCGGCGTAAGGTTGAAATGTAGATGGTTACTTTTCTGTTGCATATTTGTTGCAACTTCGTGTTGTCTATATGTGTCTGTGAGAGTACATTGGTTGATTGTCTTTTCGAGTGGAGGGAGTATGTTTATTTTTTTCTCTTCAAGACAAGCGAGAAAATGACATTAGACGAGAGGTTACGAGAGGCACATGAGAGTGTGTTGGCCTCGAGAGAGCCTCAAATGTCAACCGTATGTTCTCAACCGTCGAGATACTAACAAGCGGGACGATTCCTCACACAACCAGGGCAAAATAACAAAGGAGCAGCAGCGCAATGTGATCAAAATGTCACTGCATCACAATGATAAGTAAAAGCTAAAACTCACTCAATGAAACTTTACCCCACCGCACAGCAGATAAACCGTTGTTGGACGTTTATTTCGACGTCGACGTGAATGAATGTTGGGTTTGAAAATAAATAATTCATACACGCAGTAGCAGTAGAAAAAAGGGTCTTGCTTACCACTTGAACGCGGAAAAGCAAAGTAATTGAAAACAAATTAAGATGCAAAAGTAAATCATCGTTAGATTACACACAGACACACCATCGATACAGTAGAGCGGGTGATGATAATGTCGGCTGACGGCTAATGACAAGATATCTGCTTCTCTTTCTTATGCTTTCACTGCTCAAGGAAATGGAAACCCAATTCGTGCGATAAAAAAATAGTCTGTTTGCTCGTAATACTCATGTTGTTCAGTGCTATTGATCACATTTTAAATCGATTAAAAAAAAAAGATGTTGTAATACCGCGGAAGGATTGTGCCTCACGCCAAGTCAGCTTGTGGGCGCTAGAGAAAAAGAGCGGAAAGCTAAATCATGAAAATATGAAATCAAATTATTGCGCAGTGAGACTAGAAATTCAAAATTATCAAACGCTTTGCACGTACCACCGTCGTCTTGCAATAAAAGCTTAATTTTATCATCAAAGCATAACGAGCACGGCACGTATGGTAAGTAAACGTTTCCAAAAATACGAAATACCATTAAAATTAAAACATTCATATCACTCAAAGTGTATTTTTGCTCGTTTTATTTTTAAATCATAACATCATTTCGTAGTATGCAAAAGGCTGAGTATAAGAAGGCACCTCTTACTAGAATGAACCCCCCTTCCCCACAACATGGTGACACATCATCAGACAGGGAGTGATGACTAAAAGACTGACTTCAAACGCCATTTGATCTTTTTTCGATGCCATCTTCTCGGTCGGTCGATTACTTCCGGACTGCTGTGTGACATGGTGTGCCGGCACAGCCAAGATCAAACAACACACGTTTGGCAATATTTTGTATGCCACCCATCCCAAGAAAATGCTTTTAAGTCGACTGGCAAATGGTGGAAACAAAATTCCTTAAGCAAAAGGTGAGAGGAATTTTCTTCAGATGAGCCTGAACGATATTGATTGGAAAACGTTGAATTCCAAATATTTCATAATTGTACATGCATTTATTTATTTTGCTTTTATACCACAAACCCTGCTGTATGCCCAAATTCCCATGCTAAATAAGGTCTTTGCGTCGATTTTATATAAAAATACATAGATCCATCTTGTTTATCGTGCAAATTATAGCATTGGGAAGCATCATCAAACTCTTCGGCCTACAAGAATGTTATCCCCTACACATGGGGATCCCGAACGCCGCAGAACGAAGCAACCAAACACTCAAGTAAACAAACCCAGCTGGAAGTCCACAGCCAAGAGACAGGGGGCGGCCATTGCTTCAAGGAAATGTATAAAATCGGGCCGCGTTTGGGGGTTCATGGTCGCTCTAACTGATAACACAAACAAGCGCTTAAACACGCTCACATGACATGCAAAATTATAGAAACGGCTTTTGCGTGTACAGAAATAAGCATGTATGTGCTGAGGAGGTCTGCCCTTTCAAACATTTTTGCCAGTATCTATGGAAACTATGTAAAATTTCCTGGAATTTTTTAAATCTTTCCTACTTTAATGTCACCCGATACCATGGATTGCCTTTAACAATTTGTAATTCACAGTCTACGTACTAACTACATTAGATCATGAAGTGATCTTAACCTCACCGAGTATATGTGTAACTTCAACTCTTGTGTACCAAACACGATAATTTCTTTTGCAGACTTGCAGAGGTACTGCAAGGCATCGGGACAACCTACGAAACTATTTTCCAACATTAATCCGATTCAGCAAATACGCTGGATGTGGTGTGCATTGGATACAATTCTAATACTCTCACCATTTCAATATCCTTTCCCAACGTTTATCGGTTACATCGTATCGTTCTCTTTTGCCAACTTCTGTGGAAAATATGCTTTTTAGTACGAAAAACCAATAGCAAACATTGCAAAGCGAATTGCATGCGTACTTTCTCCTCGCTTCTGGTAAATGACGCGCGCGCGTTCCATAAATTCCACAAATGTAGGCCGTGGAGGAGCATTCTCCGAAAGAATCCGTCTTTCTTAAGGAGAAGAAGGAGAACTAGAGGGAGTATCGTGCATCCCTGATGTACGTCCCCGGATGTAAGGTGAACAATGAAAATGATTACACAACACTAGTAGCGAAAGAGTTTTGTAGAAGCGTACAATATTTGTGCGAGTTGCTGGAACATTTTTCATTGTTAAAATTAATTTGTAAAGAATTATAAAGTTTGAATAACAGCAAAATTTATGACAGAGATAGATATTTAGGCGGCAATTAAAACTGTAGAATAAAATAACAATTCTTACACACCATTTTCTAACACTCACACAAAAATTCTCACCAAACATCCATCTACGCCCCCCACTTTGACAAAGAGATGGATTACAGTATGCAAAAGATAATAACAACTTTGCATGTGTATGTGTCTTATCAACTTGGGGATAAAATATTCTTAACACGTCTACAAACGTGCGTTTATGTCACTATCACGCACAAGACAAGCAAGAGCAAAGGATAATGCAATTTCTACAGTGCGACATGTATGTAAAGATCATTCTTCCATGGCAGTACCAAAATTGCAGTTGGACGATGAATGTTTCCTTACGGCGCAACGCAACCCAAGAAGACAACACAGTTTCTGTGCTCTCTCCACTAAAAATAAATTCATCCAGCAAAGTTCTTCCATCAAACTTGCACAGCAAGTGAATTTTACGGCCATGGCGTCACGAGTTTCTTCTGGATGCTTTCTTTACGTGGCCAGTGCTCATTTTTCTTATTAGAAATGTACAACATTGTGCTCGCCCGGAGGAGTGTTTTTGTTTTTTGAGAGGAAAGTTGCTACTTTGCTGCATTGACACTGTGACAACTTTTTCCGTAATCGATTTTTTTAACCCTTCACAACAGTCGTCGTTTCGTGCGCCAAGGGCGTCAAAAAAAAACTTGCTTTAAGTTAGCATTGGGACAAAAATGGTGTCGTTTGCTGCCGTGAAACTTAACAATTTTTAATGACTTCATCTTCAATTTGGGAAGCAGCGGCAACGGCAACAGTGGCAGCAATGCGAAATTCATTTTCAAATTTGCCCGACAGTCGGAAAATGGTTACAATCCAGAGCTGCAAGACAAAGTTTTGGCAAGTGTGCGAGGCAAGGCGAACGATGTTGCATCTGTTTGTAAGTTAGATACAGTTAAACTTCCCATGCTCAGCGTTTATATCTCACCAATGCGTGCTGTATCGTTAGCAGCGTGTAATTGTGCCGCCATTCGACGGTGATGAGTGTGATTTCGTTTCGTCAGTTGTTTTACGTCCCTCCAGTTGATAGGGACAATTCCATTACACATCGGCGCATCAAACGGGAAGAGGAGCACGAAAATTAAGTATTAAAAGTTTCACACAATCCTATTAAACTTTGTTTTAAAACTGCTGACAGCATGGATATGGTAATGTGGCACATTCCGTTACAGTGTACCAGCATCACACTTACACTGAGCTTTATATTTTAACAAAAAAGTAGAAGAGGAAGTTTAAAAAAAGTAGCATAAACGAGATGGACAAACGATAGTAAAAAGCCATAAAATATTGATGAGCTTCCGGTCAATCGTTGAGACGCTTTAGGGGCGCTTTTATTTCCCTTACGATGTAAAACAGCTTAAAACAGAAAAAGGAACGCGCATTTGCACAGCAATACAATTATGCTGATAAAGAAACCAACATGAATCATAGCAACACTGTGAATGTATTTCCTTCCTTTGCTGCTTTTATCACCGTTTGTTCGTTCTTTCAGAATGCTTTGGAGAGCATTTGCAAAGAATGCTAATTGTGAAACATGTGTACCAATCAGAAGCGATATAAGAACTCTAGACACACACACACATTGTGACAATCTATGTAGAATGGAGAAAAAATGCAAAAGAGGGTGGAACGCTCCCGATAAACGCACATAACACGACATTCTTTTGAGGTTAATTATCGTTAACGATACAACATTCTAAAACTGGCAGCAAACAGGAAAAGTGATAACAGCTAATGTTCTGGCGTGGTTCTAC
>KB697871.1:0-14473 GCA_000349165.1 Anopheles christyi
GGACGTAGTTCAAATCTCATGTCTTTCCCCCTCGTAGCAAGGACTCTGACTTGACTATCACGATAAGGTAAAAATTAAGTCTAGTTAGCATATGTATTTAAAGCCGGCATGACCAGCCGTAGGTCGTTTATGCTAAGAAAGAAGAAGAAGAATAGCAAAAAACGCCTTCAACTACAGATCGATTAACCGAAATTAACTTTGAGTGTTTTATTGTTCTTACGTATAGAAGTCTCAACAGGATTAATTTTAATAGGCTTAAGCCTCTATGCTCTAGCTCTATGCAAAGCATGAATGGTTTTTCGTTAAAAATTAAATAAATGTGAAAAAGTAAAGAAAATTATAAAAAAACAAATCATCATTTTAAATGAAACAAATACCGTTTGACCATTTGTCTCGTCTTCTAAATGGATCAAAAGCCCACGCACCCTTGCAGAGGTCTAAGTTATTTATTTTTCCGTGTTGATCTTTCCTACAGTCTGCATATTAGTCACTTCACTTACGCGCGAAAAGCCCCCTTGGGATTTGTGTTTAATTTAAAGCACTCTATAGCCGAAGCCGAGCCGCTTCCTTGTATTTTCCGCACCTTGATTGCACGCCAAAAAGAAAACGTACTCGTCACGTCAGTATTATGGCAAAACAAAATACCGTTTCCTTACCGGGTTCGTCACAGTCGGTGGTGGCAAATATTAACCAAATTAATAGTCCGCGCATTAATCAAAGCCGTTGCCATTGACGATGAACGAGCAGCGTGGAGTGCCGCGTAATCCTGTGCAGCTGTGGCTCTGCCACACGCCACACGAAAGACTCCATCGATCCAAGAGTCTGGCTGCTTCGTTCGTCCGAGCACGAGTCTTCAAATGACTCCATCGGGAGGGCCTGAGAGGGTTTGCTTGTGAATAGGCGAAGTTTCGTTGTCAATTGACTGGAGCGTTAAAGTACGTCTCGTCTTGTTAGGTGTTTGAGAACGAGCAACAACACGTTTTCTGTCACCTTGAGGCACCCTATTTTCGAACTTAATCAACTTTCTTCTACAAAATCGCCGGAAGTCGGCTTTTTTTTTGTTGAGTGTTCAGCATGAACCAAATGAACGGGGTTGATTTGAAAAAGCGTAACGGCAACACGTGGTCGGTGAGCGCAAAGGACCTTTGCCATGTGAGTTCATGAGGCTCGCTCGTGAGGCTACGATTCGGCAGCGCTGCACAGATGAACACGATACGATTCGTGCCTGATTCGTGCCCGTGGATTCCAACACTCGCCTTCCCCATCCCGTGCATCCCGTGCTGGGTGTCAAGCGTGGAAGAGGTGGTGCGTTTTTCGCACGCCCCGAAGTGTTCGGTCGGGAAAAAGCCGCGGGAAAATAGCGCTCGCAACGTGGTCCAGCGTCGGTGCGGTGTGGCGGGCCGGCGCAACAGTTAGTTTTGTGCGGTGCGGTGGCAAAAATGCTCAACGCCGAATAATATAAAAGCGCCAGGGACGATAAGCGATGGCTGTAAATGCTCATCAACTGCTGTACGGAGATAAAGTCAACACACTAGTGTGCTAGTGCGGTGCTAGTCCCCGCAAGACGGTGAGGATCGAGGTGACAAAACGAGTCCTTCAGTAGTGTGGTTAGTTTTCGAGAAGGGAAGTAGTGCAAATGATTTCGGTGCGTTTGCAAGTCTACGGTGCATAGGGAAAGGTTACTGTGTCGCGCTTGCTAGAGGTGAATAAATTCGGCCAACAAGCCACACTCTGGTCTGGTGGCTGCTGGTAGAGTGCATTACGGTGTGTCTATTTGCTACCGTTTGTGACCACACAGACAAAGACGTGTAAAGCGTGATCAAAAAAAGCTAAAATACCCAAAAAGTTGCTGGTTCTCCTTATCGGTGCGCAGCGTGTCGCCGACGGAAGTGCTGATACGTTACATTCTGGTAAGCGTGACTATGTGTTGGATGGTGTGTCAAAAGAATGTGTCGTTCAAGATTGTGTCTAAAGGGTGTGGAGTCGTTTAGGAGGATTTCCACGAGAAGTTAGCTATCAAATGCGATGATTACACAATTCCAAACTCAAACCAATTGCATGATCACTTCCACGGAAGACTTCTTATTTTCATGTTTGCAAAATCCATTATCCTTTACTGACATCATCGTAATTGCGTGGCAAATAGGAGGGCAATCGATTTTCGAAGGAAAGAGGAGAATAAAACTCACCGGTAGCTTCTCCGTCGGTGTGTAACGCTCGGTGAGATGAAATAAAGGAAGTCTTAGAATGTCTAATTTCAATCAATTACACCGGCAGGGATTCGGCAAGTGTTAATTGAACCACCGGAACGATGCTATTAAGTAGCTTTCGGAGTGAAATATGTTTATTGTTTCCGCAACGTGTTGCATGCACTCGAGTCGATCGGTAATGGGGACAATTATTTTCCCTGCTTGCTAAAAGTAGCATCGAGAAGATGTGATATTTATAGAAAAGATTCGTGAAATTAAATCATTGGAGCGTTTCACAGAAAATCTCTTACAACGGAACACATCTACGTCGTTTCGTTTTTATTCATCCTTAAATAGGTGTAAGTGAAGGAAACATGAAAGTTAAAATGAAATTGTTGATTTGTTAATATTAGGTGCTTGAAATAAGTCGAAAATCCATAGGTTTTATAAACTGTTTTTCTTATTTCCTGTAAGTTTGCATCAATTGCACATTGAGTGTAAAATAAAAATTGCCAAATCTAAAAACATCATTACCTCACCCTCAAATAAATTCCAACTCTTTCGCCAAATTCGTCGAGGTTGTGCGAAAAACTTATTAGCTTTGGTTAATTTAAGTTATTTAAGTTTCGTTCAAAATATAAGCCTTGGAAAATAATTCGATAACGTTGAACGATACTTGCTGCTTTGCAAAGGAAGAGCCAAATTAATTCCCTTAAATGCATTGTCCTTCGCCAGGCTACCATAAAAGACTTTGGCCTCGAGACACCACCAGCACCACCACCATAGGCACAAGCATTTATTGTCCGTCTGGTGAGCAGTTTTTCTTCGCTGCAAATAATATGGTTTATGGTTCTCTCTCACTAACAGGCCAAAATTAGCACACACACAAAACAAAAAACACGAAGCATTCCTTCTAAATAGATAAAGACATTCAAACGTATCACATATCAAACGGTCCACGTTCTACGGTTTGTCAAAAGCGTCATCTAAAAATACAATCTTAAAACCATGCGCGTCCGTTCTCGTGCCGAAATGTGTGTCGCTGGCCGAAACGGTAATTTAATTTATTTTTCAATACTTCAACACGATTCCGAAATTGTTTTGCGTGGTTGCTCATTGCTTCACATTCCAGGAGGCGTTAAAATGTTTGTCACCTTCCCATTCCTACCGAGCTGGTCAACGGAATCATAGGTCCGGAAGGTGAAACGTCTTTCTCGGAAGCTAATGCGACAAATAGTGGACAGTGTGATGTCGAAGGAGGAGCATAAAATAGCTTACATGCCGCTCAGGTTTCAAGAAAACGACAATTCTTTGGCAGCGTCCTCCGTCTATTGCTAATAGAGATGTGTGGTGTGAATGGAAAAAAGTGGCATTTGGTAATTAGAAGCTGCGTAAGAAATTGTTTGCTCCAACTACTCGAGATGGCGAATAGTGTCGATTACTTCAGGGGTCGTAAGCAAAAGTTTGCCCCAATTTTCCCCGTTATCAGAACAAAAATGTCATAAACTTTTCCGCAACGTTGGTTTTGGTGGACAAAAATTCCCAAAAAAAGATCAAACTAACTCTTAAGGCTACTCTGTAGAGTCACTGTTCGACACGGGAAACGATACTGCTCAGTATTTTAAAATGTATCGGTTTCCGGCAAAATTCACAAAGGAAGCACCTTATTGCCTCGCCTTTGTTCGTCTCACTGCACCCGATAGAGACGTGCAATCGAGAGGGTAATGCAAACAGCAGGGAATTAAGCGCCGACAAGAGCGATGGCATATGGCTGGTGTGCACTAGTTCTACTGCGTAAACCAGAACTCCCGGAACGAAGATTTGTCTCTCGAGGGGAGGTTCGCAACAATCTGGCCAAACGGAAGCCAGCGTGTGTGTCTGTGAATATATGGAAACCTTCCAAGAGTTCAAACTAACCAACGGTTAGTGCACATTTTGGACGCAGTTTGCTTGCTCCATTTAATCCAAATAACCCACAGTCTTGCTTTTCCAGCAGTGGGACAACCTATTCTTACCGGAAGTTTATCAACTACCATTTGCTGCCATTCTTCCATAAGCGTGTGTGTGTATGTGAGTCTGTTTTATGTACTACGGCAAAAGCATTAGATAAATATTTGCATCCCTTCCCACGAAAAAGGGTCATCCCGCCCGGAGGGGCGATGGTTGATGAGCCATTCTTCGACAAGTTCCTACACGACCTTACGACCTAGGCTAATGTTTGCATGTGTAATCCTCGCAACAGCACGAAAAAAAAACCTTTCTTCCTCTTCCATTCGAAGATGCCAGCGAGTGTAATGTTACACCGTAGCCCGTGGTGCAAGGTTGTGACTAAATTATGATGAACGAAATGGCAATAAAACCCTACACCCTGCTCGACAAACATCGTCGGAATGTTAATGAATACCCATTGTTCTGCGAATGTTAGGGCCAATTTTTCGCCCCCTGTAAAACATGAACCGCTCCATTCTGAAGGCAAACGGAACGTGTTTGGTCGTTCGGTTGACGCGCATCCGTGATTACGCCCCGGCAATGTGACGCATATTGCACGCGTAGGATCCTAAATCGTACGTTGCGGAAACGGTGCAAGCAAATGGGTTTCATTCTGCCATGTAGACTCTGGTGTGTGTTTTTGGGCATCCAAATTTAAACAAATGGACATTAAAGCAATCGTATTTGTTCAAACGTGTTTCGTTTTATCATCTGGTTGCGTTTTTGTCACATGAGCGATATTAACACCTGCAACAATTCGTACTTCACGTGGATGGAAGTTGGCGTTTTACCGTTCTACTTTGGTGGACATTAAAGGTACACATACAAATGCGTTCACTTTTGAAAAAAAAAAAACATATTTTGGTATGAAACCAACAACAAATTACAGAATATAAAATGTTTTGAAAAAAGTGTAACAATGTGTCTAATCAGTGTGCTGTAACGAACATTTTACACTTCATTTTAACAGTTTTGTTTCTATCTATTCTGCCTGTTTACACTTTTTCTTGAATATTCTTGCATCTTGAATAAAATGATGGAAGCTTTTCCTAAGCTGGCACGCCCTCCAGCTGTCTTTCTTATCCGTTTGATTGATTGATTGATTTAGAAAACGTTAAGAATCCCATTTATGGCATGTTACACACATGTTACATGCAGCACGGGCAGGTTAAATGACTTCATTTTTCATTTTCTCTCAAAAATAGAGACATAACACAATAAAATTAATGAAATTTCTTGCCTTCATTGTTCATGTTGACAAGTTTTTCGTTTTTGTATGATTGAATTGCGTGTTTTCAACTAATACAAACAAATTCAAATAAATGTAATGCCTATTTATTTAAACAGTACGACTCCGTCTTGAAAACCATGCTTTTCTTTAAATATCTTAACTATACTGAACTTAATTTCATTGTCACTGTGTAACTGTGAGTGCCTCATCATATAGCGTACTAATAATCCAAGCAACCCGTTTCGAGATGGTAAAATTAATAACGTTACAATTTATTTACCTTGTTTTTCTTTTCTGAATCATATCCATCAAGGAAGAAACTGCTTTTTTCATGCTTACCAGTAATTGGTCCTTGCGTGTGACAGCTTTTACGAACGGTTTTTGTATCAATGCCGTAAGTACACTGCAACAATTGAAAGGTTGTTGTAACCGTAGCCATTGCAACAATTGTATTCTGGATGAAGAAACGCCTTTGAACCAGCCAAAACAAAAAAAAAGGTAAATCATCCTACACATTCCAACCGCATTCCAATCCAGGACAGATTGTTTCGTCGCAGCAAAATATGATGAACGATGGATATCACGTCACCTCGGTCCATTGCGTTTCAATCAGACGTGACGAAAAAGGGGCTCATTCAACACATCCAACACGGAACAATCAAGAATGGGAGAAAACCTTTCCACCCACCCTTCCGCATCCCTTCGATTCACCCAAACACACACCGTTTCCCGTACCATGTGGTACACCGCCACCAGGCGTCTCCATTTCGGAAGAAAAAAAAAAGATATCCTAATTGTCACGTTTAGGACATGTTCTATTTCCTACGAAACCTCCGCACCTTTGTGGATGGTCCTTCTTTGGTCACATTTCACGGTCTTGTAGGTCGCGTTTGTCAACCGAAAAGAAATTCATCAACTCGGTTTGCTACGGGAGGCAAGACTCTATCCCTTGGTCACTCTAAGACTGGACAGTTTGAGAAAATCCGTCCCATATTGATGGGTGCTGAAATGATAACCAATGGATAGTTGTGAGGGAGTGGTGTGATGATGTGAGAAACAAAAAAAAAAACCCCCTAGACAACCACTTACATTGGAACTGAATTTGATCACGTTCCACTGCTGGGTTTACTTTGCGGCCCGGTCCATTTGTGGACATGAGGTAAGGTGGAATATAAGGATCTTGATTGCCTACGGCTGGACACTGCCACTACGTGGCCATCCATTTTTGAAGTGAGCAGATTAGCTTGGGATTGGAAGATTGAAAGTATAACAAGGAAGAGTCGGAAGAGTACTTCAACGTGTACTCGTACTCGGCCCTAAAAGTACTCACCGTGTATTCGCACCCACTTTTATAATTTCAACTTCTTGGAAAATGTGTTGAACTTAGTTAGAAGTAGTGCATCGTAAGCTCTTCCTGTCGACTGGTACACTCTTTTAATCACGTCACTTCCAAGTGGCCAACCTTGTCAGTGGCATGAAAGTAGGACAACGATTTTCCCACCGAACGCACCGGACACAGACAGGGAGTGACGCTTAACCGCAGCCTAAGTCCACCCTATAGAGCGTGCAATTCGTGGAATTTTAAGCGGAATCTCATTCAACCCTCAACGGTTGGGAATCGCGACAATCTTAACGGTCAGCTGTCTCGCCCTCTCTCGCGCTTCCTTAAAATATCCCCCGGGGGTGTTGTTTTTCTCTTTAGTTGCTGCTTTCCCTAGGACACACTGTTGTTTATCCGCCTTTCCAGGGGTCCCCGTCTTATAAGCGGGGTGCAAAATGGTACGAAACAACAAAATGCATCCTAAAGGTACTTTAATCCGCCCAAGCGGGTTCCCTTGGTATTGACAAAAGGTTTCCAAATGCTGGTGGATAGTTTGTTTTGGAACCGTTCTTAAGGCGCATGGTATCGGATGGGACAAGAAAAAAGAGCTAACATTGGTAAGACTGGGAAAACAGGATGCATATTTCACAGTGTCTTACTGTGTATTGGTTCGGTTTCGGGCCATGGACCGAAATCTTTTAAGCCACCCTTGTTACATGTGCTCGAGACAAAGCAGAGAGTTTTGTAATGATTTTATCTTTTTTATTGTAGGTTTTGACTTTCAAGACAAACCACGACAGTCCTTTTACTTTTGGTTTATTTTACTTTTAAAAAATCTTGTCAAAAACCATGAAAACAAAGGCAAATGGAGATTTCGCGCTTTTTTAACGCTTGACACCCGATGTATTGATTTCTTGGCAGCATTTTTAATACATTCGTCCAAAAGCAGACGGAAGTACTTAAAGCTTATCATACAGTTTCTCCTCCCTCAGGAGAATTTATTCCACCTCAACCACCACAAAATGCTTCGGCCATGCTTGGATGTTGGTCCCTGCTCGACACATACTCACACAAAAACTTTAGATATTTCCTGTGCCAGAGAGTAGTAAATAATACTTTTTGTTGCCTGCTTTCCACCACTAGCTTGGCAACGGTATCAGTATCGGTCGAATCATAAAACCGCCCCCGGTGGCTCACTTTTCGCACGGGTCACATCATTTAGCATGGGAAAGGTTACAAGAAGTACAAAGCACAGTATCTCGATTGCCTTCCTTACTGCCGCTACCACGGGCTTGCCAAGCGCGGGTAAGATAGAAAGTACGGAGAAATGTTTACAAATTGACACAATCATTCTTGCGGTCGGCATTCAAGGCCAGCTGAAATGGTGCTGCAACAGAATGCAATAAAAATAACATCCTTCCCATCCCACCACACACATCGCAACCAGTTCAAGTTCCTCCACTAGTGCCAGATGGCAGTTTTCCTGCTCTTGTGCTAGCTATTTTGTATGTGTTTCCTCCTCCTCGCTCTCCTTCTAGAGAACTTAGCACTATCGAACTCGCGTCTACAAAGGGACACATGTCAACCTTTCTTCAATCGTGTGTATGTATGCGCGAATCGCGTTTGTACGCTGTTTTGCCATTGGGGACCTTGGTAACCGCAAGCGAAAATCACGGATTGTATCACGGCGCCCTCATCCCCTCGGAAAAGGGATTATCACTTTTGCATTTTCCCCAGCTTGCGACTAACTATACTTTCACAAAAAAAGAAGAAGAAGTGTCAAGCCAAAGATGGGCAGAGAAAAATTCAATTAAGCCTGTCACATGCCAGCGTTGCCCCGGTGATGCACACAGTGCAAAGTGGCAAGTTTTGACCTTGCCTGATAGTTGCAGCACAACAGCACGACACCTCGCGCGCTTTCCCAAGAGCTTTTCGTGTCGCAACTAGCAACCTGTTGATCAGTTTCTACTGGTAACAATAAAGGAGAGGATCCCCGGGGAAAAGATGTAATCGTGTAACAGTGAACAAATAGCTCCTGCTTTGTACTGGTTTTTTTTTCAAGTTCACTTTGTTCATACGCAGATTGTTGCATGTTTGATGAATATGAGGGTTTTATGATTGGTTTATGCGGTTGTGGTCTTGTGTACTGGGTGATTGAAATAATAGATTCAATTTGTTTATTTTTTATTCAACGTGGAAATATAGGATTAAAATAAATTTAAAAGTTTACTATGCTTGTGTAGATTAACATTATAAGATCATTGTTTCAAAAAGAAAACATCCAAGCATTAAACCTCACCTCACAGTCTGGAAGATAGAATTGTGATACAATTAGGTAATACAACCCAACCTGCTCTGTATCGATCAGAAAAACAAAAAAAAAACTTTTCCCTTTTAAATAATCTTACCTCTCCGTACGCCTCATAGGTTTGCACACCTTTTTAACTATCCAATAATAGTGTCTCTTTATTTCGAGTAGCATCATAAAAGAACAAAACTTTAGGAAAACATTTCACGGTCTCATTTCCGGGCACAGAATGACGTCGATGCAACGAGTTCGATAAAAAAAACGATCGCTTTTCCCACGGGTGCAGTTAATTTCCGCGTCAATTCGCTGCAGCGTAATCGCTCATCCATCCTTCTTAACCAAGGGGCCAGGAAATGAAAAAACCAAACACAGATAAGTGCCTTCGGCGGCAAAAGGATTGGGTGCGGGAGAGTTTTTGTTTAACTGCAAATAATATCTACCACTTTTTTTCTTCCTTCAATGTATCCATCTACTGCAAACTATTTTGAGATGAGTTTTCTTTTTACGAGGCATCTTCCGTGTAATAATGACCTGGTTGCTGTAGCTTATGGCATTTATCGTATCGCGCTTAATGAAGCTGCTCGAAGGAGAAGAATATCCATTTTGTGACATAAGTTGCATCAGTGAATGCGTCTTAGTCGTCGCTTAGTTCAAATTATTCTTTTGGTCTGTTTTTCACGCGTTGTTAGGCAAGGGATATTGACCCGTTTTGTGTAATGAAGATTCGAGTGCCCGTTTGATGAAACTGGCACTAAGCCAACATGCAATCGACAACCGGACGAAAGATGTAATAGGGGCTGTGCGCATGTTTGGTCAAGAGTCCTTTCGATGATACGCATAAATCACAGCTGACGAGAAGGGCAAAACTATAAGTGACCCATTTCCACTGGACTGCCCTTCTGACGAGAGTTTGATTGCCCGCTACACCCTCGCGGCCTAATTGATCCCGAACAGTCATCATCGTCGTCGACTTTGTGGTCATCCCAAGGTTCTGCAACGTTGCACGCTTAAAGGGTGTTTGATGGTGTGCTCGTCACACAGCAAGCGCACGTAGGATTCTGTCCCGTTTCCATGGTATCGGTGTTGACGGATGATTCGGAAGTCTTGCTCATCAGCCTGTTGTTTAGTGACGTGCTGACGTTTCCCAACTGCTGTTTAGGCCAAATTCATTATCCCTTATTACTTGCATAATTTGGTCTAGATAAGGATGCATCTTTTCCTTGGTGACGCTGTGCGTTATCGTTTCAACGTTGCCTTTGAAATACCCTAGCGAAGAATTGAAACAGGAACCACAGAAGGAAGCATTAAAAAAGGAACCCAAAACGCTCAGCGAATAGACACACAGCAACAACCGTTGCTGCTAGTGTGTTGAATTGTTTTTTAATGGTTTTCGGGGTTTGTTGGAACCCGAGTCCGGTGAAAGATGTCGCGCGTCCATCTCGCTAGGATCGACAGCGAACAGGGATGGCGTGATAATTGTATTACATCCATCCACGGGAGCCTTTGAAGTGTGTGCGCTAATATCCTTTCGGGGGGTTGGAGCCGTTTGCCGTTGTCATTGTCTCTACCGTTTTTTAGAGGCGGTGGATCATTGTCACCGTGCTGATGTTTTGCGAAATACAGTTACAGTGCGTTCGTAATGTGTGAGCGCGGTGATGAAATGTTTTTGGTTTATTGTTTTGTTTCGGGATAATGTTACCGTAAGCGGATAGAATTATAGTAGTGCACAAACCATTTTGCTAGAAAAGAACATTTAATTGTGTAAAGATAAGCAGTCAGTTCAGAGTAATTACCAAATTGAATTGGAGATACATTCGTTTTGCTGATTTACATTTATATTTACAATTGCTTGGACAAAGATGCTATGTATGTGCTATTTGTTGCGTGGAATATAATATAATTTTTCACAGTTTTTAACCGCTTATTGTGATGAAAAAATTAATAAAAGAGTAAATACTTTCTTTGAGAATTGAGTGATTGATTTTTTTTAATCCTTCAGTTTCCTTTAATTTTAATTTTAATTGTGTTTTCACAAACTTTTAAATTAAGTTAAAGTTGGAGAAAGTAATTAAATTAAAAAAATGCAGTGATCATTTACGCAATTTAACAAAACCATTACTAAGATAAAACCTCAACACAAGGGCAATACAGTTACACAAAATAATCCCTCACAAAAACCAACTTTTTCCCGTAAAGTGTACACCACATGATGGCATTGTTGAAATTGTTGGTTGCACAAAAAAAAAACATTCATTTTATAACTCAATCACGCGTAACCAGTTGCGTTCCCATATTTGGTTTGTTTTTCTTTTATCATCTTATCATAACCGAAATTGCATTGCCACAGGATTGATGGTTTGATTTTTTAACGCTTCTTGCCATCATGATTATGCAAGGAATGCAATGCGTAACCGAAAATGTGCCAACGATTCTAGCGGAAAAACCAACGCAAATCCGCTAGCAGGTGGTAGCGATACCGATAGCAAAGGGGTACGACGAGTTTGCAAGTGGACTTGAAAGCAGGGGTAGGTATGGAATTCAACCATCTCCAATCATCCCAACCAGAATCAGCCAAACATTCATGATGCTAACTGACGGACATGATTTTTATGTTTGTCAGCGATGATGTGTTCATTTTGGGGTTTTCATTCGGCGAACCGATTCTTCGAAGCCCCACATGTGTGTGTTTGTGTTGTGCACGCGACCGCTCGCGTAAGTGCTTTTTTTCAGTTTGCGTGTGCGATTGGAATGGCAGTATAGCGCAACGAAATAACAACAAGGACGAAGGAGGGAGAGACATTTTTTTTTTTGGGTTGTTGCTCCTACATTACCGCATTCGTCGGTCGCTTGAGGCCGGAAGCGAAGCGATGTCGTTCGTCATGGCAGTGTGGGTGTCATTTGTTTGAAAAGTGTCGTTATGCTACCGATCTGCGTTCGCCCCACTGCGTCCCCTACATAATGAACCGGTGTGGCGCTTTTGGGAGTAGGGTGTGGGTATGAAGGTATGTTAATATAGAAGAAGAGATAGAGAGAAAAAATCACAAAACACATCATCATAGACGACAGCATGTGTAGAGTGTAAGTGTGTTGCCCCCGCAGGCTGCAAACGAGGCTGCAACAAGCGTCAACCATACTTAAGGCTGTACATGGTGGACGGTGAAGAAAAGTAACAGACGAACAACAATAGCAAAAAACAGACAAAAGCATTGAAATAAACTTCCGCAAGTGGAAAATCTCGTACCATCAGTATTTAAGCTTTGTGCGTGCAGGTGTATGTATGTGTGTGCCAAATATTTTGATAAAACGGCATGCACGGAATTACACAGGAGAAAAACAAAAAATGTCAAAACGTTAATATCAGCATTTTTAGCAGCCAAGAGGGTGGAATGGAAAAATAGCTCAAAACATCGGTTGGAGATGATGGAGCAATATGGTCATGCTATGGATTTTGTTTCGAATGTCGTGCAAGAAAGCACTGTTTGAATTTTTTGCTTGACGCTTCCGCTTTATTAATTAAACATGTCGTATTAAAGGTAAACTTCTGTTAATATTTCAAAAAGAAATAGAACGAGTTAATACAGCAAGTTCGGTTCCAAGGAATTGGCTTTTTTTTTAAAATATTTAAAGCATTGAATATTGATCCTTCGTGCTTTTACACACTTTTATTTTTGCTTTTCGTTCCTTTATTTTGACACATACATGAGGAATCTTTACAGTTTTACTGATTAATTTTACAATCAGTTTGCTGTTTTTAATAAATAAATATGTTTTCAGTGTATATTCCTAGATAATACGGATAACAGGATAAAATTGAACAGAAACGTTTCGTCGTTAATGAAATGCAATCATTTTAGAATGAAAAATGGCGAGCAGCAGATTGAAAAATGCAAAATTTAACAAGATCCAAAATGACACTAAATATACAAAAAAACAAGCCAGATAAAAAGTAAAAAAAACTTAAACTGTAATGTAAAAAAAAACTGATTTATTTTCACAATTGCACTGGTTGCGCTGTATTACTTTAATTTGGAAATAAAATACCGCTATGACCACATCACCCCATGATACCATTTCTTTTCTTCCTGTACCATATGTGATTATATGCCTTCACCTATCCCCAAACGTTTTGTTTCCTCCATTCGTTCAAGGTGAAAAAGCATGTCATATTTGTAGGGTTAAAATCTTTACACTCACACGGAAGAGCTCCTTACGAGCGTTCATGACATCATCCCTCACAAAGAAAACCCCCTGTTACGAAGGAAAGAATGTGCAATAAAAAATCACAGCCAGCTAGATTGATAATTGCCACTTTCGAGCACCGCAAGTGTGTGTGTGTGTGTGTAGAATGGGGAAGCGTGTGGCGAATTGACACAAGGAAAACTTTGAGCAAACGAGACAATTACCCACCCACCCTCATCTACACGTTCAGATGAAACGAAAGAAGAATAAAAAAAAGCCATTACAAATTTCCTCACAGCAGCTGCTTTGCTTTGGTGCGTTTAACCGCAACAACCACTCTCAATTAGCTGCAGAAAGTTAAAAGTCATAATAAGAAGTCATCAGACGCCAAGGAAGGGCACAATTAAAGAAGCTGACTGCTCGCAAAAAGGCAGGATTTGCTGGGCGGGTATATCTCTTGCACGCGTAAACGCGTAAACTTCATTAAATTTTATGTTTACCCCACCGCGTGAGTGTTAACTGGCGTCCTTCCCGTTTTCAACCCTGCTGCAATAACCATCAAAGTGTCTCGCGAGGGATGCTTTTGAAAAAAAAAAAACAGGGTGCTAGAAGAGTGCTGCTTTTAACGCGCTGACCAGCCACGGGTTCCATCTATCCTTCTAAACGATGTGCTCACACATCGAAAGCTTTTGCAAGGAACGATAAAATCCGACCTCCTTGACGGTAATCTTTGGTGCTGGAGGGTATTTTTTGTTTTTGCACTGTCCCATACGACGGTTTTGCACGGTCGCCTTATGGCAAGTTTGGAGCAGTAAAGCTTAACGATCATTTTCTCCCCTACATGCATACAGCTTCTGGAACAAAGCACTGAAAAAAAAGAACGGAAATCGACGTTCGATGAAGTACCAAAGTAAATAGAGCAAAGCAAAGAATAATATGCGCTGTGCTGTTATGTTTTAAGAAGAAACAACACGCCTAAGCTGATTGTCGATATATTGCGGGTGTCTAATGCTCTCTTATACCCAGATTGAAGGATTATTTTTGATAAATTCGAGTATGTGTGTGTGTGTGTGTGTTATAATCATTATCGTTCATAAGCGAATCGGGAGAATTAAATTTATTCCTTGCAAATCTCACTCGAACGCAGAATATTGGCAATTTCGTTTCGAGCAAGGATCAAACTTCATTTAATGGGACATATGTTGATGGTATTATTGCTTCCTTACGTATACACGTCGGAAGCCTCATTACCGAAC